>VACF01001353.1:0-155588 GCA_006891605.1 Pleurozium schreberi | reverse complement strand
GGACAGGTATGAAAATTTTAAAATTTAAATTATTTTGAACGCATTGTGAGACCTCATGGCACCTCTGCCTCACTATGCTCTTGGAATAACTTCCACACAAAAGCAAATATGCCAAGGCAATTGTAATATTCAATTCCATTCTCAATTTTCAATCTAAGGATCTTACCGTATTTTCTCATCCATACTAGTGATTTTTTAAAAGATTGACACAAGGGAAAGCCAACAATCCAAACGTCAATTGGTCTCTATAGCATTATAAAAAGAAAGGAAAAAGATTCTACATTAAAAAAAATGACACTAGGTCCCTCCAAAACCAACAAAATGTTCATCCATACTGATCATCTTACCTATCTAAATGACATGATATAATTTTAAAATCACTACAACATTGAGGCCCTAAAGTAATCATGTTCTTTGATGTTTTTTCACTTGAAAAGTATTGTAATACAAGCCTTTGTTTCCAATACTTAGTTACTACTAAATTATAGCTTATACACCCCCAACAATGCCCATAGTTTCTTTTCTCAAAAGTGATGCATTTAAACTTTTTGCATGGCTATACTAGGACTTTTTATAGATTCATGACAGAAATAGCTAGTCACATGGCATGAATAGGAATAGTTAATTTAACATGGTCATTATTCCCTAAATGCTCAACCATTCACTAGGTAGATGATGAATGTTTGAAAAGTGAACTTTATCCAATTACTATTAATTTAGGAAGCTTCAAGAAGGACTATCTAATATATTAATGAAATGAACAAACAATGCTCTACTTGAATAATAATATAGATATTTAAGATAGATTACAATTATTTGTTGTTTCTTCATTATATGTAATTTTACAGTCTTTACAGGCTCATTGCAAGAAAGGCCTGTCCTATTCTCCGTCACAAATAGTGTTGCTCTCTTGTAATCTTCAATAACTTTTGAAGCATAAATCCCCTAAACTTGAAATTTTTATTGGAGATGCCTAACTTGATGATAATCATATATTTTATTTCTCAAAAAATTTTAAAAATAAATTTATATTTAAAAATTATTTTTGCTCATTTGTCACACTTTGAGGTTTAGAGGTTTTCACTACGTTGTGAGTCACTAAATTTAATGATTTGGAGCTGAAATTTTCATGGTCTATTAACATAGTAGAGAAGCATAGACCTACCAAAGGGAATCTAAAAATTTATTATTTTATGTCTTCCACATGAGAGCAAACAACACTCCCATTGCGCACAATTTCAAAACATTGATGATGGTTTTAAGACCATTTTTTTGGTGAAATCTCATCACCATCAACTCTTCCCTAATGGACGATTTTTAATTTTTGAAAAAAATTATTTTCCTATGTTTTACAAATTAAAATGTCAAAGTACCTATTTTCATGAGATTTTGCACTTTTAATGTCTTTTTTAAGGCCACTTGAGCTTTTGCTACGTGCCTATGTTCACTTTTCAAGCCCTATAACTCATTTTTTACTTTACAAAAGATCTGAAGACTTGCATAGCTTTTTTTTTACCAATTGAGTCTTAGTAAAAATTAATTTTCCCAGAAAGTTGTTTGATTCTCCAATCTCAAAAATATGAGAGGAAAAGATCCAAACACTAATACTTCACTTTTGATGCCTCAAACATCTTTAGGAGGTAATTGTGTTTTCAACTTGTCAATGTCAATATCTCTTACATGCTTAACCTCTAAAGGACCATTTGTCCGTTCAACGAACAAGATAGATTTTGGGCATGTACCTACACTCTCAATTTTTATCTCGATTTTTTGAATTTTTTTGGAAGATAGAAAAACTAATTAGCTTTATGGAAACATAAATATTTTTTCAATCGATGCCTAGAAACAAAAGTTATGCCCCAAACAACTCAACACAAGGGAGAGGAGGAGAGAGGGGGCAGCAAATAAAAGTTTCAAAAATTTGAATTTTATTTTCTCATATTTTATATTTTTGTCTACATGGAAAGCATTGATTCATTGCATTTGAATTTGTTATGAGAAAGTTACAGACAATCTTCTTTTTGGGCAATTGGAGCATCTTCTTGAAAAAACAACTTATAGGATTTAAAAAAAAAAAAGTTCCACATGGTTTAGTTTGAATACTAGAACAATCCCACCATTGGAATTAGTGCATTTTAATTCCACCTTAAAGATATGAATGAATTAGATTTTTCTTTAATCTTGTACCTACTTCTACTTAACAATTTTTTAAAGAATAAACATTTAGTTTAAAAAAAAAAAAAAAAACTTTCTAGATTCTCAACACAATTTTGCACCATAAAGATTTGAAGCTCACAACTTTGTAGTACACAAAATAAAAGTTGGGAAGGTTCAAAGTCAAATAAACTAATCCAGCAATGTGTTGCAAAACCTGTTCTTTTCACTTTAAATGCAGATATCTTGCAATCTATGGGTCTAAAAATTGAGGAATTTTTTTGACACATCCTCATACTTTTTAGGTGTAAGATCCTATGGTTAGATGTGCAAAAAAAACAATTTCCAATTTTTTTACTCTTTGCTATAGAAATGGCAGTTTTGAATGTTTTTTCACAGAAAAAAGGCCATGGTCATTTAGGGGTTAACTTGGTTGTTGAAAATTTTACCAATTTGAGCACTAATTTGAGCACCAAGTTGAGCACCAATTGACAATGACAGATAGTTAACCTACAAGAGTTCATTGAAATAGTCATTCAATAATGTTATGTTTGATAAAAAGGATTTTGAATTTGAAATGATAGTATCTTATCAATCTTTTCTTTTGAAAGGATTCCAATTTCAATCATACATAGCATTTTTCAACAATAGAAATTAAATGTCATTTTTAGAAAAGACAAAAATTTAAGCATAGACAATATTTGGCTTTCTATTGCTATCTAGAATCAACACAACAACTTCAAATAGAAGACCCCTCTCTATCCATGAAATTATCAATCAAAAAACAAACAAAATGATTGGAGGAGTTAATAAACACTATTTGTTCTTATTTTTTGCATCTCTTTGAATATTGCCCAATTAAAGGAGATGAAGCTATAGGAAACAAAACAAAGGTCCACATAGTCTTTGGCTCCTACTAAATGCCCATAAAATGATGACCTCACACTCARCAATTAAATGTCCACTAGTGCTCTTTGAAAATGCCCCAACTTCCACTTTTAAATATTCCAAAATTGCACTTTAAAGCGGTGAAATAAATGTTGTTTTTAGCCTTAATCCAAAATATTTTGTCCAACAAGAAGGTCGTTTTAGGACGGAGGTAGTACAATAATACCATACTTGGCTATCAAGGTCGGCAAAAAATAATTCTGAAAATGAATGCTGATTCTGTTTTGAAACTTTATTTTGCAAAAAAAAAGTTTTTTGTATGAACTTAAAAGGAATATTTTGAAATATTGGCAATATACTCTTAGTTTTTGGCAAATTAATTAATTATTCAGCAAATTCCAATAGATGGATAGAATATATGAATATTTCATTCTTTTGAAAGTAAGTTTTCAACAAGCTTGTGTAACTGAGAAGATATGCTTATTCCATGTTTGTGTCACAAAGAGCTCTATGGTAGAACCACCCATAGTTGACCTCGTAAGCAATTCCGTACATGTTCTACAGTAGYATAGGGAATGTAAAAATTGTGCCATGTAAGAAGATAGAAACCACAAAGATTGTGAATTTTTTGTGAATTTTTTCCTGGAATTCAATTATCTATGAGTTTTGGAAGCTAAAAGTTGGCCCTAACCTATTACCAATATATAGAGTCTTCTAATTTTGACCATTCAAGAACTACTTTCCCACTCACTACTTCGGGACATGCGTCATCAACTTTATAGTCTCAATTAGTAAAGAACACATTCTAAGCTTGGGTTGAAAATCTGTTACACCTACAAGTTGGAAATAGCTAGATCTAGAAGTTGAGTATGGATCTAGAAGTTGGCAATGGTTAATTCCACCATATATGCATTAGATGTTTTTTGGACCAACTAGAAGACTGTTTTTCGCCGTTTTCGCTTATCGATATTTTTTTAGTTTGTATGGTTATTACATATGCTGCATTACGAGTGTCTCTGTTAACGTGGAGGATGCCAAACAGCTCTGTGCTCTATATTTCTAGTGCTTCCTGTCACCGGGTACCTTTTCAAGTTTTTATCTGTTCACCTTGCAGGATTACGTCCCTACCGTGTTTGACAACTTCAGCGCAAATGTCGTGGTTGATGGAAACACTGTCAACCTCGGATTATGGGATACCGCAGGTGAGAGGCAGATGCTGATGTATTTTTTTAGTATTATTTATTATAATAGTTCTCAATGGCAATGCGACAAATATTGTATTTTTATTTCCGAGCGGCGATTGCATTATTCCTAGGATCATCGATGATATCTTTATTCGACGGATTTTGTTCTTCAACCAAATGGTTGACTATTTCATTGCGAGATACGTTCTTTTTAATGTCGTCATTTTATTCTATATATGGCGCTGAGTACAGTTTTCGGTCAATGCAGGTCAAGAAGATTACAACAGGCTTCGACCTCTGAGTTACAGAGGTGCTGATGTCTTTCTTCTAGCATTCTCCCTCATTAGCAAAGCTAGTTATGAAAACATCTCTAAGAAGGTACTCCTCTCTTCGCTTCTCCTTTGGATACATTCTGGTTTGGGGGAATGCTTTACATTGAGATTGAAATGGAAGCTCTTGATTGCTCTGGCGTATTTTCTTATACGTTTTTACGTTGCAGTGGATCCCTGAACTAAGACATTATGCGCCATCTGTGCCAATCATTCTCGTTGGAACCAAGCTAGGTATGCACCTCTCCCTTGGCTATTTTTTCGATGTGTGCTCATGTTGTTTGTCACAAGAAGTCAATGTTTTGGACTCTGGTACATTTGTGAAAACGTCTGCAGTTTCTCTGGAGTTTTCCTTCTACTTCAACCTGTTCTTAATGCCGATGTGCAAATTGGCAGATCTTCGAGATGACAAGCAATTTTTCGCTGACCATCCTGGAGCGGCTCCAATAACAACCTCCCAAGTACGTCAATAGTTGCACCTGCTGTACTCCTCAATCCATAGAAGTACTTAGTTTGGTCGTGTGTTCCATCTCAGCTGTGTCACAAGACCTCAGGTAGCAATCCAGGAGTACTTCAGTTGACATTCAATTAGCACTTGTACATTCTTTCTGGGTGACGAGCTGGCTCCTATAGTCCAGAATCCTTGTTCTGGTATTGTTGTGCTGTCGCATTGCCAAAATCTCAGCGTTCGAGAATCTAACGGAAGGGAACTTTGGGTGCAGGGTGAGGAGCTCAGGAAGACGATTGGAGCAGCTTCTTACATTGAGTGCAGTTCCAAGACTCAGCAGGTAACTTCAATTTTTTTTTAAATATTCATGAGTAATGTCTCGCTGGAGTTCACTTCTTTTTCTAAAATTTCTAGTTGTTACCATGATTTTTAAGCGAGGTTGTCTAATCTAAACTACAATTGTGAATTATGTAGACAGACATGTCGTGTTCACTGGTCCGTCGCTCTAGCTCAGCCATGTTATATGTAGGCAGGTTTTCAGCAATTAGACTTGGCATTATGACCGAGTGGGAGAAGCTCTTATGAGATTGTTGATCATCTTACTGTGCCTTGTGGTCTTGTATTGCAGAATGTGAAAGCAGTTTTCGATGCAGCCATCAAGGTGGTCCTTCAGCCACCCAAGCTGAAAAAGAAGAAAAAGAAACAAAAGAATTGTGTTATTCTTTGAAAAATGACTTTCTCTTTTATGATCTGGCTCAGTTTTTGGAGCTTATCATAATTATTCACTTCTAGATTCCGTCTTTGCTTTGGTTATGTCTCAGCTGACATCTAGTAGTATAGGTTCCACGAGTGATTCTCCACAGCCTACCCGTTGTCCACTTCTCAGTGGAAATTGGGATCACTGGAATTGTAGTGTATTCTTTTTCTCCTGCTGGTAATTTGGTGATAGATATGGGGAGTGATTTTGTAGATGGTGCGTCGTGTGCCACTGACCAAAGGGGGCTACCTCATCCTAGAAATTCTCTTGGTCATCAGGTACCTAACATCTTCTGGCAGCCAAAAGGGGGCTGTAGTAGGAGGCTTTGTAGACTTACCAGGCATTCACACTGGAAACATCCCCACTTCAATGCTTTTGCACCACGTCTTTCTTTTTTGCTTTTTCGGTTATCTTCGACTTGTGAAGAGATGGTAGTAGGACTCTTTGTTGTAGTATAAGTTATTTCTCTTTTGAATCTGTGATTTTTTCTCTCGGTAATCGAGTTTACATGATTCGACTCTATTGGCGTACGTGCGGTGGATTCCTTCAAAGATTTTATCTTGAGTAAGGCTTAACTTAGTTTCAACAAATGCAGAGCCAGGTGTCTAAAAGCGGCTGCGTGAGCCCACACGGGGAGACGACACGTTGCGAGGGAAGTACCTTCATTCAATAGCGTTAACGAATTGGAGACTGGGTCAGCGAAGGATGCATGAAAAATTGAAAGTGAAGCTATCCAATTACAATAAAAGCGCATTCGAATGAACTTTAACGGAAACTGGAGGATTCACATCATTAACCTGTGTGTGCAGAAATCTCTCTTGGAGTTTGAGTAAATGGTCAGAAGATAAATATTCTTCGTTTGTCAGGGTCTTCRTCTTAACCTTAACTGTTTGAACTCAAAACATAATTGAATAACCGGACCTCCACTAATAATTTTATTATGTGACTTGAAACATTCTTCAGTCTAAGGTAGGAGGCTCAAACTCCTACTCGGCATTTTGAACCAAACATGACACACAGGTACATTTTGCTTTCTTCAATGTACCAAAATGTAGAAAATGTGTACATTCTAAGTTGATTTTGGTTGCACTAACCTTACAAGGTGTAACTAATATGTGRTTTCACATTGGATCATATTTAAGCATTGAATCCACTAGAATTAAAAGGCACAATCAATACCAAATATGAGAAAAATATATCACTAGTTCAAATCCACCATGGGTTGAAAATATTTTTGAGTTGAATCTATGTTAGTCAATACAAATTGCGTTGACTTAGACAAAATCAATACAAAACCATTTCAAGCTATGGTGGATTTGTACCAGTAGAATATATATATATATATTTATTTATTTATTTATTTATTTTGCACACTTTTTTCCCTCTACTCAAAGAAAAGTTGACAAATCCAAAGCACTTGAACTTGCCTTTGTTATGCTTCATTAGTCATCATCATTGCATTGTTTAAGATTCCATGGACAACAAAAACTTTCTTCAAGTCATCAATAGTGGTATTGTCACCAAGTAATTGTCTTGTGTGATTGTCTTATGATTGGGCACGGGAATCGGCAAGCCTATACAACTTCAATGCATGGAGCTTTATATATGCTATGCTCACCCACAACTTGCAATCCTTTGTCACCAAGACTCTTCACATACAATAAAAACAAGGTTAATATGACATGTTGCAAAATTACTACTACACTCAACCCATTGTTGAAGCTCAAAGCATTGGTGTTAGAACCTCAGGACTTTGTAGACAGTTTATAAGTGCCAAGATTGTGTGAATGATTAACTACACTTTCGATGAGATCATGATGTAATATCATGATATTATATGTTTCATATAACACGTGGGATTGATGTTGGCTTGCATTGGAAGAACTACAATAGAACCTGTCTAAAGCAACARGACCCGGACTACTTTCCAATAATATGATAAAGAGGTTTATTGATTCAGAGAGGGTCATTCAAGAATTTGTAGTCTTTTCATAAATGAAGTTGTACATGTGGCACRTCTTGAGGAAAAGAAAGACCTTGTCATGACCAAGAAGCATGTACAGAAGTCTATTTTAGCTTTTTTTGGCAACTCCTTTAGTACAGYCACATATTATATTTCCCAAGCYGGAACTACCCGGGCYTATTACTTTAGAGAGRTTTATTGGCTTACAAAGAACTGGGTTACAAAAGTTCTACTATACCYGTGATTGTACCCCCTTCCATTGTCCCAACAAGGGATAAATATCAAAATTTGCCTCTATCAATTTTGTAGTGGTTAATTTTGTATTTCATGACCTCTTCAACCTAATTGTGGCCTTTAATCCCAAATACAAATTCACATGTCCAAAATTGTCCAAAGTGAATAATAGGTTGTTGTATTTTTTTCCAGGGGGGTGACAAAAGGAGGAAGGAGGGGGATCTAGATTCTGCTGTACTGAAGTACTTGTTGCTATATTTTGAGCCCAATTAACTTCGTGCAGGCTGATTCCCATGCCACTTGTGATGAAATTGCTYGACCCCTTCTTCCAACCTTTTGCAACCCCAGTGGCATTTCCATGGAACTCAATCAGCTGTGGAGCAAACCTACACTAAATAGTGAAATTAGGTTTACTTTACAATTAGGTTGCCTTTACCTCAAGAAAGTTACTCTACAAGCTATCAGCGTCAACACATATTTCTATAAATACTTCCTTTTGAATATAGGTAGCTTTGTGAGCCGCAACTACACCAATAATTAATTCAAAAGTCCTGTATTTTTGTACGGTAAAAATAAATATTTATATAGTGTGGAATTTCAAGAAATGAGTGAGGGATGTCGAGAAATTAGTGAGGGGMAACCTACTTTCACTATTTCATGTACAAGTTCTGATAGAACAATATATCACAGAACAATATATAAAGTGTGTATCCCCAAAATCCACCTTTTTTTTCAATTGTGCCTATTTACTATTATTACTCTTAATGATTGGTCAAATTTTTATACTCCACAGTATTTTTCTTGTTGGTAAGTAAAAGGAGGCTGCAACACACCAAAGAACGCAACATTTGGATTCCTTCAAAAGCTAGGAAAGGTCAAATTGTCTTTTGTTAGAAGTTCTAAAGTCGTTTCACTTTTGCATAGGTACGTTTTGATTTCAAAGGTGTAAACAAAGCAATGATGGTGGTTTTAGGRAGGATGTGATTCTSGATGTACCCACCTTAACRAACCTCTATCYTGGATGCATTCAAATTAGCATATGTGCATAATTCCCATTAACCTAGGAAGGACGGGCCTATGACCACTAATTTCATGCCTCATTGTTCATCACTTTGTTTGTTGACATTTTGTAAGTAGATATGAAAGAAATTTTTTATATATTTATTTTTCAGAGATGAAGTCATATGTGAATTGCTTCCTATGTCTCAAAATAAGCCGGATGTTTTTTTTGAGACAAATTATACCAATTTAAAAATTGAGGGGGAGAGGGATTTGAAATTACTGTGAATTTCTCAAGAAAAAATTAAGAAAATTCATATCAAATACAAAATATACTCAAAAAATCTGAAATTTTCACCATAGATGTATAATATAGTATATAACATCATCATATAAACCAAAGTTAGCATGTCACTCTAAAATTAAGAAAATCAACAAACTGTGGTTATAGGTCCAAAGTTCATATTGTTGTAAAATAATGTAAATTTTTTTTTTCAAAAAGAGTTTTTTTTTATATCCTATAATCTTAGAGATGAAGTCATTTAAATGGACACTTAATGTGTCAGTACTGTTCTTCCAAGCTTGACCTTGGAAAGGTGGAACCATTTACCATGTAATTTGTCTTGATTGTTTTCTTTATTTCCACTATTTGCAACTAAGTTTGAGTGAAATTTTCTCATTTTATTTTTCAAAAATGAAATCACGTGTCTTTTAATAAACCTCAGATTTTCAAAATTGTTGGTGATGATTTCAAATAAACATGATTTTTTGAAGAAAAGTGAAAAAATTTATATCTAATTCAAAATGAGCTCGAAAAATCCAAAAATTTCTACATAGGTGTAGATTATAGTGAAGAATGTTATAGAGCAAAAACAATTTCAGTGTAAAATTTTAGATAGGAAACCAAGAGACCATGATAATAGGCCCAATGTTCAACACGTAATAAAATGTTCAACTTCAGTGTTTTGGGGGGAACTTCAAACTCAAGTAGAAACTAGACTCAGTAAGCTTCATTTCAATAATTGGGCTCAAATTCCCAAAAGATCATTTACATGGTTCAAATTTAGATGAAGAGCAAGGAGGTAGGGATTGCCAAAATATACTCAAAGGTTTCTTTTTGTGATATGTGGTATACAATTCCTCATTTTTAGTAAATTCTCTAAATCCCCATAAGTCCCTTCTTTTTGTATTCTCAAAAAAAGAATCTTCTCTCTCTTCCAAATTTGGATGAAAAAATGGCATGTTTTACATTCTCTAGAAAGTTTATTTTGTCATTCCAAAGCCATTACATGCTTTTTGAGGCTCAGGGAGGGCTGCAAGTTCCCTACCGCGTTTCTGCGTTCGCGCAACATTGCAGCAGCAGCCTGACGTGGCGAAGCGACTGCCACGTCAAATTTTTTTTTTGTAAAAAAAAAAGAAAAACATTTTTTTTACATTTTAAGACCAATTTTTTTTTTTTTTTTGTAATTATTTTTCTGACAGCAGCCAACCGTTCCATCAGTGCATTGAGAACAGCAAGGGGAACATGCCTGAAACAGCCCTCTAGAGGCCTCATTTCTCATCTAATGCATATTTGAGCTCCTTTGACATTGTAGGGACTATTAAAGGATTGATCCTACACAAGGGKCTTGGTTTTGATACTCAACTACAAACCAACTTCTTAATATCATTCTCTTTGTTTTCGAGAGATGTATCYACTCTGTTGAGTTTTGAGTTTCAAAATACAAATTGAATGTGTAATAAATGCATTAGAAAGTCTTTTAGAAATTTTGAATGGTAGATTTGAGGAGGGCACAAGCTCATCATTCATTGGTTGATTTTCAATTTTGGACTACCTCCAAGGACGATAACTTAGGAGAAAGAAGTTCGTGCTCGCTTCCTCGTCCCTTCCGCCCTTGCTCGCTCTAAGTTAGTACCCTCGAAGGTGTCCGTTTGCCGCCCTCCTGCTGCCGGAGTTCCTCAGTTCGGATTTTCTGCGGTCATGAGAAGGACGTGTAGTGGGTATCTCTTTGAGGTACTTACTTACTGGCTATGGCGGAATTAGTGGTTGGGCGGTGCTCACGAGGCCATCCGGTACTGGGTCCTTGCGTTTGGCAGTTATTGATTGCTTTCGTTGCTATTCTGGGTCACTGCCGAGGTAATGTGTGTTTGGGTGATACCTGTGTCCCGTAGCAGTAGCGATTCCAGGCTGTTTGTATCCTATTCCTGTTTGACATTGGCGTTACAATTAGGTCATGTCCTGATTGGAAATATTAGATTTCTCCATCGCCGTAGATTCTGTTTTCCTCTTCGGAAGGGGTTTACATCTTTCTTCTTCTTCTTTGTTTCTTCTTTACCTACAGTTTCGAGATGATTGGAACCGTTGGCATACCCTGTTTTTGAGTTGGTGACTGACTACAAACTTCCCTTTGTTCTTCTGGTCCTGAGTTAGGGTTGCGGCTTTTTCCTTTCTGCTCGAATGTCTAAATTTATGAAGCACTGCACCAGTTCCGTGGMCCTGAAGTGACCTTAGTCTGAATTCGTTCTCTCCAATTTTCCTGGGATTGGTTTTGTTTCTATTTTCTCAATCCTAATGCTCTTGGTCTTGAGGGACYTCGATCTTTTTTCTAACTCGAAGCTCGAGCCTTTGTCATTCTTTTCTTCGAAATATGACACCATGTTTCTCGAATGTGTTGCTATTGCTGCCACAGGTCGTTGATGTCGCGCTCAGGCGACGGTGATAGTGCAGGTTGGATTGATTGGAGCGCAAGTCTGACGAGCACAGGATTTTGAGTTTTCCGCCAGTGCTTTGGCGAATTGTCTGCTCTGACTCTATCAATGGTAAGAATTGGCGAGAAACCCTGATTCGGATTGCCAATGTGACAGAAGTTAATACATTCGCTCACCTCTGTTTGTGTTATGATCGAGTTGAGAGGGAATGGAAATCATTGCTCCCCCCTGAAGTACGCACTTAGGGTTCATTGTTGATTGCCGTCGAGAGAAAGCTTGAGCGTTGTCTTCATCAGCTGCCTCACATTTCAAGCCAAGGTTGTTAATACTGGGTTAAGGAAGTAAGATTTTGTGTGTAGATTAGTTTTCAAAAGGGCGATCAGGGTAATAAGTGTACTTTGAGTCGAATGTGAGGACTCACCAATTAATGGACCGTTCTATGGTTTGAATTACACTTAGCCATACAGTATGATAATRTTTATTGAACATGCTCAAGCGAATCAGCTGCCAGTTTCTAACTACTGATTCTTGCCAGTTACTCCATGCACATTTTCTAAGACCCGTTCTGTGTGTTTACGATCAGGGACACATACTTTGAGTGATGGATTTTGGGAATTTATCAAGCTCACAAAGTACTGGGGCATAGATTATGTGCCYGGAGTCGCGTTTCGATAACTCGCAATTTTATGGATTCGACTGCAACTCTCAATTGCCCCTATGGAAGTCAATTGCTGTCTTGATAAGGAGTTTTGCAGAGAGTGACGTCGAGGCTCTTAACAGCAAAAGCAGGCTCGTATCTCGACCATTGAGCGTATAATGGAGACGCACGATGCGGCGATGGAGTACAGGACACAGCAGTTCGTGACCGAGACGCACGATGCGGCGGAGCAGTTCCAATGTATCATCTGCTTGGAGCTTGTGTACAAGCCGATAGTGCACGCATGTGGCCACTTGTTCTGCTTCTGGTGCGTGCACAGGGCCATGAACGGGGCATACAAGAACCTCTGCCCTCTCTGTCGCCGGCCTTACATGCACTTCCCGCGCATCTGCGAACAGCTCCACTTCGTCCTGCTCAAAGCCGTGCACGACAAGTACCTCATCCGCGCCAAAGAAGTCCTTGAAGAAGAAGAGCAGGGCGGCATCTTCTCGCCAGAGCTTCATCCCGTCACCAGAATCCGACAAGGAACCCCGGATCCTTCCGAAGAAGTCTCTTCCACTGACACTTCCAATTCCGCCAGTACTCTCTCAAATTCCTCCACCAGCAGCAGCAGCGACGATCATCCAAGTCCTACCAAAGATCCAGCTCTTACCAAAGATCCGTCKCTTTCTTTCAAAGGAAAAGCTCCGATGCCTGACGAAACCGAAACAAATCAAGAACCGCCGGACACTTCAAATTCAATCACGATAGCGGACCTGGCCTGTCTCCATTGCAATAACTTGCTGTACCGACCGGTCGTCCTAAACTGCGGCCACATTTTTTGCGAGCATTGCGTGGAAGTTGGAGACAAGGACTCTGTTACCTGTCCGTCATGTAAAGCGGACCACCCCGGGATCTTCCCGCAAGTCTGCCTGGAGCTTCACCACTACATCGACAGGATATTTCCTCTGGAATACGCGCAACGCTCCCTCCAAATCGCTCCGCTTCACAGACCTTCGCTGCCGCCATCGGAACCTGAAGACTCCATCAAGGGACGCATCCGCAAACAGCTCCCGGGRCCTGTCCACCGCGCTATTGGTTGTGATGGTTGCGGCATGATGCCGATCGTTGGAAAGCGGTTCCAGTGCCAAGATTGTCCCGAGGCTATTGGATTTGACTTGTGCGGGAAGTGCCACGACTCGGGGATTGTACTTGGCAGGTTTAATCAAGGGCATACGAGCGAGCATCGCATGCTGGAGATACGGCTTCCCATTCGGGGCAGTAGCATCGCAAGGCGGTTCTTGGACGTGATGGCTAACCGAAGCTTGAATATTATGGACGACCTCCGCGCCATCGCCAACGACTGCAACGACGCCGAAGCGCTCCAGGTCTGTGAAACTTTTTGCACAAACTTTACACGATTTTTTCCACACGAAGTTCCTGGCTAAATTCATCAGAGGAGCTTGAGGGGGCCATCAGTGTCGATTTGCTGCAAGAATGTCAAAATGAGCTTTAAATACAGCAAATAGAGGAGGATTTTCATTACGATATTGAGCAATAGCCTTTCGGTCTCTCACATTCCTTGTTCATTCTTCACTAAAAATCTCGGTCTACTTAAGGTTAAGGTTCAGATCTGACATAGTGTGCAAAATTTTACATGAATGAGAAGATTCAGTACGCTACTGCTTAATAATGTTATACCACAAAATTGTTGGAGCTAAAGCTACGAAAGCTAAACTGGCTATCAAAAGTTGTAGAAAAGCTGTAGTAATCTTGAAAGAACATAACAAACGTCACACCTCCAGGTCTTGTTACTGCAGCAGCCTCCCGTGGACGGCAGCAACGGCGCGAGCGGGACGGAAACGACAGCGCAAGCGATGAGTGTGGCGCCGCCCTCGGTCGTGGAAGAAGACGGTGMAGCTCCGAGCGAGAATTACGTTCTGCAAGATGGCGATGGCGACGGCGACGAGCACCTGCACGATGGCTTCTTGCACAATGGTGGCGACGACGGAGAGTTCGACGGGCAGGATGACGAAGAGTTTGAGGCTTTTAGCCGTGACGATGAGGATATTGATTTCTTCCGGGTTGTTTTTCATTCATGAGGGTGGCGGGTGCCCCTGCCCTGCCTGCCTGCCTGCCTGCCTCTTGTTCCAATGTTGTATATACTGTATGTTTCAGGAATTGAAAATCAAGCTATCTGTGCTTCGGCAAGATGCCATGCCCTTCCTGAAGTTGGTTTACTCTCGGGAGTGTACCAATGATTTCAACTGGCCTGTTGTGTTGCGTTGCGTTGCATTGACTGGAAGGCTCGTTTGCTTCCCCTGCAATTGGGGTTATTTAAAAGTCGTCTTCGTCAGAGCATAMTCTTCTTGATAAGGAGTTGCCAGCACCTTGGGCCATGTACTAATTTAAGGAAGAATTACAGTATCCAAGATGCCTTATCTTTTGACATCTTCTTTCTTTGGGCCACAGATTCTCTTATATCTTGAGTTGGCTGGAAAAAGTCTGCAATAGTTGRTGCTCAGACAACTATTGTAGACAGATGGTTCATGCCAAGTAGGCAGTGTGTACTGAAGGTGAAAGTATTGTAGTCGTTGCCAATCAGATGCATACTCAAGGTGAAAGGGTTGATATTCTGACAACCATTGTTCTCTGGTGTAGTCAATCCCACCCCCTCTTTACGACTCCACTGAAAAGGGTGGGCAACACCAATACTCTTGCTGTGGACCATAATGCAAGGAGCACGATCATTAACCCCTAAAGGATGTTGTTTTCTATACGTTCTCTGTTCTTGTAAGTCACAGTCACAGTCATAGTACTGGTCAACTGAGAATTTTTTGAGAATTTTTGAGTGTTTAAGAGAGGATCTAATACATTCAATGTACGGGGTACATACGCCAACTCTTTTGGTGGGCAACATCCTTTACGGGTTAACCTTAAGATTGAAGAGAGTAATAGCAGAAGTTTGAGGGCACATGTTGCAGTGAACTTGAGCTTTTGTGAGTCTGGTTCGATCTAGCATTGTAGAGGGCACAGGTGTGATTATAGATAGCAAGAATATCGCTATCACACGAACGCTACTCGAGTTGCAAAAGATTGAGAGTTTTACAGTTGGATGATGACGAACTCCCATTCTATTGAAGTAGAGGAAGCATTTGAAACACGGATTTGCGCAATAATGCAACCCTTCTGCCAAATATAACGAATCTGATCTGTTTAATGCGTCGGTTTGGCTATACCTCGAATAAATGATAACTAACACAACAGCGACATTGTAATACTGGGGTTGGAATGTGCCCACTGCCCACTGTTATTAGGCACAATATGAGACCGCTTATTTACATCATAAGCAGATTTATTATGAGCAGATTATGAGGCCGCTTATTTACAGTTGGTTTGACTACTGCAAATTTGAAAATCGGTGGTGCTTGAAGAGTATTTGACCTACGACTCTTTAGATATCATCACAAAGATAGGCGAGACCTTGTTCTATAAGCTAAACTGTAAGCTTTAGTTGTGCCCAACTAAAGTTCACAGCGTATTCTRTTTATGTGAATGCAGTTGCTACCAACACTTTTGAAGTGTTCTCTACCTTGAGAGCCAACTACATTCTATAGCACRTTTTGGACCCTATAAAGACGACAGACATACTCAAGTAATCGAGGAAAATCCTGAAGACTTTGTGTCAGGAATTTAACCTCACGAAATGTACCGACGTCAGTCTGATACAGGTTCATATAGATTGGAATCAGACTGAAGGCGGTGCCTTTTGTGGAGAATCCAACAAGGCGTCTGTTCTGCAGATATATATACAATATAGACCGTACAATTTGATAAGTAGCCCACTCCTGATTAAGGAAAGATGAGAATTTTGTCTGCTGCTGAGTAATTCAGGGCTGTCTTGGGTGTTTCTCACCGGCACCGCATAACTGTTGAAATATGGACAGTCTCCTTGAGCTTGTCTTCTCCGATTGCAATTCCCTTGACCGCGGTAAGGCTTGCATTGGAGAGCTTGAGCTGTGGACGAAACGACATCGTTTGCCATAACTGCAAAGCCCAGTATCTGTGAATGACCTGCACAGCTGCAAGTGGATTCTCTGTAAACCTCCTCATTCCTACACCTCAAGTAAGATGCTCAGAAAGTAAGGTTTCGCATACTTGGTCAGAAGCATCGTCTACATGGAGTCTCATCTTAAAAAACGAAACAAACCTCACAAAGACAATCCCTCAAATTCGGTTGTCCGTATCTTGGTTGTCCTCAATCATGTTTAATGTAAAYTTTKCTTCCCATTTCCTGTAATTTGCAAGCATGCAAGAAATTTGAAGCATGTCAACACGCAAAAAATRTCCAAACGCAGCATAGAGAACGAATTTTAATTACCTCCGTTTTATATTTAGGGTGGCGAGGAACTGGGCGGAGATCGTCGTTCCCATGCGCAAACTGTACATCAGAGAAAACCGGGAGTTCACAACTGCATATGAGCATGCCTACACAGTGGATTCAAACGAATTTAGCATTATGTATTTGTTAAGGATTGAGTCATTAAACCTCATTGTGAGCATGCATGCAATGAATCGAAGTTGCAACACTGAAGACATATAACAATTCTCCGTAATATCATCCATTTCAAAATCTATGTGATTCACACACTATATTAAAATGATTAACTGGCATGCACACTGATATATTGTTTCCAATCAACCATCGTTGCGATTCAGTATGAAGACGAAACACATTGCCCGCATTTGTCAGTCGCATACCTGGCACTTTGCTCCATATCTACAGAAACCAGTTTCTTCCCAGGATCTRCACAGCTCGGTCTTGTATAACCCGACCTTGAGTTGTGGATGGTCCCCCGATTGCTCCGTTTCGTCTGAGTAAACAGATACAGAAGAGCTCGAAGGCACTTCTGAGGGGGAGTTACTCATCGCCTGCTTAGGCCGTACCGGCACGAATGCACCTTGTCTATGGCGAAATTGCACTTCGTAGCCTGGAGACTGTATTCCTTCATACGGTAGAGTGCTGAAATTATTCATCGGGTCGAAGGAGATTCCACTATTGTAAAAATCAGAACTCTCTTGATTAATGCAGCGGAATTTTTCAGTTGTGGACAGAGGCATTCTCCTCTCATCACGCTGACGTGTTTGGCCGAGAGCGCATCGCGAAAGGGAGGAGTTTACCAAAATCTCTTCCTCAAGGCGAAGGCGCTGGAAATCATCAGCGTTGGTGGAGAAATATGACACCCCCCGAGAGGCCTCCAGGCCGAGACTTGAAGGATCAGAGTAGATGAATTCCAAAGTGCTCTCAGGACGAGTGTAAGCGTAACAGAATTTCTCGTCCAGTGGTGCAGCCCGGCTACTCCCGTGTAGATCTCGAAGAAATGGAATGCCTATCTCTTCGTCTACTTCTGGTAGGTAGCCAAGAAAGGATCGACATCTTCGAGGGTAAGAGACCTCGTGACCACACTTGCAGACACACTGCACGGTCGAGTCCATTGGTACCTGAGAGTTCTCAAGAAGATAGTCGTTATCATCATCCTCCAAGGCAAAGAAGTCTCCAGCAGCTGGTAGAGACCGGCGTTCATTGCTGAGCCGAGAGTTGTCCAGAGAGTGCAAACTAGATTGTGCCACAGAGCGTGATACTCGCAACGGATGGTATGCCACATGAGGTGATGGAGACCAGGATTCAGCAGTAGTGAACCTTTCACATTGTCTCTTGATGCAATTCATTTTACAGGATGTCCTTCGTCAGATTCAAATTCATCGGAGCTCAAGCAACGCACTCAAGAAGTTGGCAAACCAAAACTGCAACAGCAACATCATCGCAACGTACGTCAGAGCTGACGTGATTGCTACGCAAGGCCATTAACCGACTACATACATTCTGAGCAGGTCGAATGCTCTGAATGCTTCTTTATGTCCAGAGTGAAATGAAATGTACTGCGAATTGGAACTGGGATTTAGATGTATTTCTCATTCACAGTAAATTGTAACACTATCTCACTTATCATTTTGAGCTTGTTCAATTCCGTACGTTCGACTGCCATTCGTCGGCATGCCGCTTAAATCAGGGCGAGAAACCGATTTTGATGAGCCATTGTCCATTATGCATTACCGCAYTCTCATTCCAAACGATCTCATGAATTTCACATTGAAAAATGTTAGTCTACTGCTTCATTGTATGACGCTGAATCTCGAAATGAAGAATCACTAACAAATTGAAATCAATAGAAACGTACGACTCTCTCTCTCTCTCCTTAGCGAGTTAGCACCTGACACTCACAAGAAACAAAAATGCAGTTGAAACACTAAATCCTCACTAGATGCGCAGACAAAATTATTCACTCCGCAGTGGCAACCTCGCGG
This sequence comes from Pleurozium schreberi, assembly GCA_006891605.1. Lineage (NCBI taxonomy): Eukaryota > Viridiplantae > Streptophyta > Bryopsida > Hypnales > Hylocomiaceae > Pleurozium > Pleurozium schreberi. The sequence goes on along the minus strand of VACF01001353.1, from coordinate 136,920 downwards.
CAATATGAGACAAAGAAATGCGAGTACGATTGAAATCGAGATTCGTCGAGATTCCGGCAATGGCATCATAAATCTGAAACTCTTTCATGAACTTCTCTCATCGGCAAATTAATAATACAGAATCTCGACATTGCACTCCTTCATTACTTGACGCTCAGTCTCAAATTGCAAGATTATTGAAAAATACCAATCCAAACTCAACGACCGTGTCCTCTCCGTAGTTAGTCATCAAGAACACGCAAAAACTGCAGTTGAAGCACTAGTTTCAGATTATAACCGCACGCARATTTAATTCTCCAATTCGCAAGTACGTAATGGCAATGACCAAAAATCCTCGCGACAATATTAAAACCGAGATTCGAGCTTCCTGCATTGTCATCACAAAACTGGAACTCCCTTACTTCTCCCTGACTCAAAAACGATACAGAGACTTACCGATCATTCAAAATCGTCTCCCACACCGAGTAAAGTCCACCAAGCACCCGAAACACTCCACCAAGCACCACCTTCTCCAGTGACAATTTCTCTGAAAATGGAATTTCGAAACAAAGCTTTCAGGAAATGCATCCTAAGGAAAAGGACTCTCGGACTAGCTCGCATCAATGCGCAATATACAGTCTAGTTCCATGGCGATGGTGGACGACGAAGATGCACTGCCTTGTTACCCCCCAGAAGTCCCTTCGACCGTCGATCCATCCCATCCATAAGAGCCGTCCGATAAATCACCCCCGATGACCGTTGATCCATACCAGTCATTTGAGCCGTCCGATCGGTCGCTAGTGGTGACCGTCGATCCAGAAGAGCAATGAGAGCCGCCCGATAGGACAGCCTTTGGTGGGCCCCCGATGCAGGAGAGCAATGAGGGCCGTCCGATAACGCGCCGCGGATGCTGAAGTGGCGGGCTTGGTTGAGACCGACGGACGGAGAAACGAGCGCACAACGTCGACGATCGAGATTCGGCAGTCGCGCTCTCTCACGTCACTTTCCTGTGATGGCAAGGTCCCCATCATGACCCATTGCGCCTAATCATACGCTCATCTCCTTAGTYATCATTATGGGACTGATGCCTGGATGGGCTTTGTACCTATGACCGCGTCTCATCTCATCAATTTACTATTATATAACAACGGCAATTTTTTAAAGGGTCTACGGCTCTCTCATGAGTGATGGTAAGTTTAATAGCTGTGATTTCATGAAACTCTTTATATGCATATTTTTTTAAATTAGAATATATACTAGAATTTAAATCTAAAATTCAATATCCATTATCAAATCACAAGTGCAYGCATACCTCTTCTACCCTTGAAGGATGGAGCCCATGACCATGTGGTCAAACTTAAAAAATAGCTCGTATGGGGGCTCTTCGTGCTAGTGCACGAGGAGGGAGGTAGTTCCTTCATTTATTCCTCATTGGGCGATGCGCCAGGTTTCCTCGYTGTGGTGTCAGTTCAGCTCGAGCCCTGTGAGTCCGTATGTTTTAAAAAAAAACTAACTTAAAAATTGAGGAGAATAGGTTTGAGGCTTACTAAAGGGGAATTTGAATAAACCCTACAAATCCATGAGTTTGAAATTGGCAAACCCTCATGAAGCTATTCAAAATCAGTATTCTCTAATTTTTTTTTAAAATTATTAACCCCTAAAATCTAGAGAATTTCCTTTGAAGTTTCAAATATATATACGATTTCCCTTTGGAAGCTTTTGAAGGTCCAAGCACGTACTTTAGATCTCAAGGATTTTCGAGTTTTTTTTTTTCTAAGATAGAAAATTGTTTGACTTTCTAAAAGTATGATTTTTATTTCAATTGTTGCCCAGGAACAAAAGTTATGTTACAATAAGCCAAAAACACCGAGAGCAAGCAATCAAGCAACATTAAAAAAAATTAAAATAGTTTTTTTTTAACTTGATTTTTTAAATTTGTATTTTTGTCTATGTGGAAAGATGTGATTCATTCTAATTAGATAATTGATGTGAAAGTTATGAAGTTTCTTGCTTTGCATACAATCTTAGCAAATTTTGTGAAAATTATTTGAATGAAGAGAGAAAGAGAGAAAGATTGGATAGATTGATATCTACATAGAAACACTTAATCATTCTATTCCAACTACTGCAAGAGAAAGGGGTGTTTTAAGTATAGTCCTAGAGATAAGATTTTAAGTAATGACCTATAAGGAGTCTTTTAAGTAAGAATTTACTAAAATCACATGTCTTTTAAATAAAATTTTACTAAAAATACATGCATTTTTAGTAAATTCTTACTTAAAAGACTCCTTCCAAGGTCATTATTTAAAATCTTATCTCTAGGACTATACTATCAAACACCCCATTCTCTTGTAGTGAACTAATTCATAGAAGTTATAGAGAGTTTTATGTTGCAAGTAATAAAGACAGAAAAAACATACACACTCATTTTCCAACTCAATTTTGAAAATTCCAATTGAAAACTAAACCATATAATATGTATTGCTTATTGAAACATTTTCACCAACAGGATTTACAATTCTCAAATTTTTGTCAAACTTATTACCAATTTGGTTTTTTCTTTCATTGTGTACCACCTTCTACTTTATAAATTTTTTAAACATGAATGTGAAATTCTTTTTGGTTAGTTTATTCTATTATTTTAAATTCACTTTTTAGTATTCCAACCAAAAGGCTCAAGTTATTCAACAGACACTTCTTTTTTAATTTAAATGACAAAACTTATGGAAAGGGCGGCCATAAGTACCTAGTTTTTAAATTTAGGCACATTGATCTAGCATCCAATAGGGATTTTTCAAGGATTTTTTTTTAATGTTGTTGAATAAGTTCATTAGATCGTATGGTTGAATTTATTAAAGAAATAATGAAGGTGAAGATTTTATCCTTGTTTTAAATAGTACTCCGTAGTATTTAAAAAAAATGGAATTCAAATCATCTCAAAACTTTATAAAACAAGTCATAACTTGATTATGAAGATTTGAAATTACTATGAATTTTGTTAAAAAATAATAATTTGAATTCATATCATGTACAAAACAAGTTGGAAAGTGTTAAAAATTTTACTACAAGTGAAAATTATGGTATAGAACATCATAATTATGGTGGAAAGACTTTAAAGTTATGTACCATCCTATATTTAGAATAGTAATTAAAGCATTGACTATGTAGGTCAATAAAGCAAGTCTCCTACATGTGTTTCCAAAGGTCATGTGGCATGGCACTTGACATAATGTCTTTTTAACCTAAAGCTCGACCTAGTGCTATGACTCAATCTAAATAAAAAAAAACTACAAGTAAATATCATTCATATCAAGTGGTGAAGAGACATTAGGTGGAACTCTTTTTACCTTTAATGCATGAAGAATGGGCATCATCAATTCATCACTCAATCTTTGAATGAAGAGCCTTGTTCTAGACTAGTAGACCTTGTTCAAATRCTAAGGAGGAGGAGAAATCTAGAGCTTGGAAGAATACCAAAAAATGTATTATATCCATTGAGGCCATTAAGAAACCCTTTTGCCCAAATTCAACACAACAATACCATTATTTGACCAAATAATAGTTCAATAGTGGATGCTCTTAGACTTTCAATTTTAAAGTATACTACTAGTAAGGTGTACTACTAGTTGTGTACATTCCAGTTCTCAAATGTATACCATTAGGATAATTTTGTTTGTGATAGGTTGGCTTCCATTTGGCATGTCATAGGTTGAGKTACCTTATATTACGGAGGGTCATTGCATCGGTGATGTTTGTATGCAACCTAGGCTACAAACGAACAATCAATATTACCTTAGGAGGTTATTTCTTCATAGAGGTTCCACTATATCATTGAAACTRGTTGCTCCACCCAAAATCTTCACCATCTAAGACAATTACTATATCCTTCTTGCTTCCTACGTCTAAGAGCACCTAGATTGTAATCTTAAGTTCCATTTGTCTAGACCCTACACAAAATARTGAATTTAGGTTGCCTTCACAATTAGGTTGCCTTACACCCCAAAAGTTACTCTACAAGCCATCAAAGTYAACAAATATTTCTAAAACTACTTCCATTTCTACACATAGAGGTTCATSAGATCCAACCATACCAATAACTAATTCAAAAGTAGAGCATTCTTGTACAATAACAACAAATATTTGTATAGTGTGGAATGTCAAGAAATTAGTGAGGGGTAACCTAATTTCACTATTTAGTGTAGAACCCCAACCCAGTGACCTGGTACAATGATGAGTCAATGATACCCCAGTTTTTTTTCTGAGAAACTGATCAGTGCCTTCATACAATTTGCTCAAGTGAATTTCCTTCATACCAAAAAGAATCATGTTGAAATTATATTGTCTTAGTTACATGTCAATTCCAATTGCATCCTCTTATGGATCAACTTCAATTCCTCATGATCCTTAATGAGTTTATTTACGTCTTGATTATGTAAAGCATCATGGAATTCTTGAAGAGGGTGTTATAATATGCTTCGACAATGCAAAACATTCTCGAACTGGTACACAGACCCATTTTGAAATTAACCCCAGCGGCCCAATTTGAACTCACATCTGTGTGCCTAGTTACTATAATTAGAATAATGGTCAAATTWTTAATTGATTTTTGTGTTGTWGGCAAGTGAAAGGAGATTCCAACACACCAAAGAATGTGGCATTTGGATACAGTATGCAAAAATTAAGAAAGGTCAAAGGTTTCTTTTGGTAGAGGTTATGATTAAATTATTTCTTCCACATGGGGAACATATGGATTTTGGAGATGTATATAGATTGATGATGGTGGTTGTAGGCRAGATGCAAYTTTGGGTGTACCCACCTTATGGTTCAGACATGGAGTGTTATGTAGCATTCTAAGATCCATGTCTCACGGCACAAGGTACCACTACAATTAGGAGGGCACTAAAACTATGCAATACTATATGGTAATAGAGAATGCTACAAAGTACTACAAAAGCCACTAGGAGCAAAAAAATAGCAGGAAAGGGGTCTATGGACCATTTCATTTTTAGTAATTAAAAAAAATTCAGGAAATTTCCATTAAGAAAGCCATTTTGCTAGAGAAGATTGCACTTGCATTGCACTAAAGGATACATGTAGGCAACTTTTTCCCTCTTCGTAGACTTCCTACAAAGGAAGGTCACTTTTACCCCATGTGTGCAACAAACACGTTGCTATTTTCTTTAGAAGTCATTGTCAATCCTTGTAATGTTAGTAGACCTCCTACATGACCAATTTGTGGCTTTAAAATCACATTTTTGGGTCAAAAGAGGAACAAAATCTCTTAAAATAGATAAATTAGACCACAAATCGGGGGCCCGTTATAAATAAACCCTAAACTAATTTGAAAAAAACTGAAATATTATCTAATGTGTGAAACTACCGCATGTACCTTTGTTCCAATTTTTAGGACAAACAGACAAACAATTCAAAAGTTATGAGCAAGAACCTTATTGTCCGAGGGCAAGGGAACAAGAAATAGGACAAGTGTATTTTGCAATCACCCTAATACAATGTGAGAGGTCAAGGTTATATAATTACAAAATTCTAAAAGTCACAAATTTCGATTGAACATGGTGGCACAAAATCCAATTGCCTTGAGGTTTAGGGGGTYTCAAGTTTATTTTTTCAATTAAGGTGGGTAACTCCAAAACCGCCATTTTTTGTTATTGTGCCTAGTTACCAATAAAATACATGTCAAAGATTTCAYACTTTCTTGTTGGCAAGTGAAAAGAGGTTTCAACGAACCAAAGAACACATCAATTGGGATACCATATGCTAAAGTTATGAAGGGTCAAAGTTTTTGAGTAGATTTTTTAAAATTGTTTTTTCCACATAGACACATATTGATTTTAGAGATATATCATGTATGTAGTTTAGGCAAGGAGCGATTTTGAGTGTATCCAAGGTAACACCCAAGGTATGATATATGCCTTTGTCAAATAATTAACTAGGGATCCTTTTAGCTATTGTGAGTATGAGTGAGTGTGAATTGTATGATTGAATGTGGATCTTTGAAAGACTCAAAATTTAATTTTTTTCACTAGAAAGACATAACTGTTACAAGTGGGAAAGGGCCATCTTAAGTCCAAGATCCAATTTCATTCACTTACGTCCTATAGTAGTAAAAGTTGCACTTAGTGTGGAATTGGAATTTGAAGGTTTGGAATTGGGTTGGAAAGTTATCATTCTATAAATTCAATAATCACCACCATGCAATTTCTACACAAGGCAAAAGGTTCACCATTATTCCACGATATAAAATAACACTTTTGTATTGCCTTCTGAATTATATAGGGAACTAACTCCTAAAGGCCCAAGGCTTTTATGGGGGGGCAGAAAACAYTGTAAACTACCAATTCTACTGCAAAGAGATTTTTTTTTTAAGTTTGCAAGTTTTATTTTCATTTCAAAGTGTAGGATTTTGCAATACATTTGCATAAAATTGTGTAGAAGAAGTTTCAAGAAACTTTGATAGCATAGATTGCAAGATATTTGCATTTAAAGTGAGGAGTTTTTTTCTTGTACCTTGCTAGAGATTACAAGGCTCTGAATATAGATTTTGAATTTTAATAAATTTATGTTAATGAATTCAATTGGGAATCTTGTAAAAAGATTGATTTTCATTCTCATAGACATTGTTAACCCGTAAATGGTTTTGACTATGTTTTCACCAAAAACACTCAAAAATTGCTATTTCTAATACAAGTAACAAATTTTAGAAAAAGAACAGCATTTGTTGACACATATAACCATTGGATCTTATAGTACGTAGGTCTGAAAAGATGTGGGAAAAATTTAAAAAAATTCCTCTATGTATATTGCAAGATATTAGCGTTTGAATTGACAAAAATATTTTTTTTCGCCTTGCAAAAAACCGGGCACCTGCACTTCACAAGGTCACATTTGTATGAAAAAAATGTCCAAAATGGTGGTTGAACTTTGGATTCATTCTTCAAGGCAAGTTGGTTACATGCTTGAAAAATTTCATTTGGAATTGTACAACATATAGGAAAAAATATAGTAAGTAGAAGGAAGTAGAAAATGACTCAAAATACTAAATTGTAAACAATTTATTTATGGAATTGAAAAATGCCAATGCCAATGGCTAAAATGTTTTAATAAAAAAATTACACCTACAAATTTTATTTTTATCCAAAAATATTATAAAACGAAGTCAATAATGGATTTCAAACTTTTCTGCAYAGTCAAGATTCTATAACTACCCGCAAACTATCCCAAACTAAACATAACTTTTGACTCAATGATCAGGTTAAAGTGTAAAAATTCAATAGAAATAATATTAACAAGAAATTATGCACCTATAGATAACTCGTCAACGGCCAAAATCTAATGACAAGGCTTTCAAAATTTAAGAATAATTGAAACATCATTGCTTGTTTTGCAACTCTAAATGCTAGATGATTAAACSAAAGATATAATTAGTTAAATTGAGTTACACATGCTTGGATTCATATTTTGAAAATCTACTAAGTAAACATAATGATGACAAAACAAAGCARAGTAAAAAATTTAATATTTTCCAATATAGTCTTCATTCCATTTAATATTATATTACCTTTGAATTACATTTATCTTCAAGGATATTTTGAAATAATGCAAATTAGTTGTTAGAAGCTTGAGGACCAYACTTAATCCCTAAAGGAACRGGGATGTTTGAGCATATCTCTTGTTTTCTAGACTAGCACTTGTAACAAGCATAATTTCTTGTTTGTGTGGAACAATTTTGATGATCACCACCGTTGAAATGAAAGTACACTTGTGTATCCTTACTATGAAAAAAAGATCAACAAAATTGCACTATTTTTTGAGAAAATGCCACTATTGAAAAGAGTGATGAAAGATGTTCAATTAGGTTGTACTTTGTACATACGTTGAAATGAGAATGTTGAAATCGGAATGCTCTAAAGTTCTCCAAAAACTTTGAATTTTTTTCCACACGTACATATCATCATTATATCAATGTCTAATTTTTTCCAACTCATTTTGAGGTGTAGAGAAAAAGATATGAGGATGTGAAGTGAATGCCCACAATGTCTTTTCAATTCTCAAAAAAATCACCAAAAATCACACACTTATCATTTCTCGATCGGATTGCGCCAACATATTCAGGGTAAAAAATCATTGAGGGTCTCTTTGTTGTTCATGAGCTATTAGTGAGGTTAACATAACAAAYTTGTTATAAATGTAGTTGCAAAAGTCACGTGGTGACCTTTTGGTCCTTTAGGGGTTAATATATAATTCATATGCAAATATGCAACATCTCTTGGAAGGTGGGTTGCAAAATTTTAATTTTTTTAGATGTCTCATTTCATTTAATATTATAATATAAAGGATAAATTATTTATAATATAGTAATAGTAATTTATTGAAAACTAAAATTGATATGGTAATTTGAATATGTACTTAACTGAAAAATCACATATATGTGCACATGCTCACAAAAGACAAATCAAGAAAATTAATGAAAGAAGAGTTATTTTATATGTACAATCTAAAAGAATTATGAAAATTCAACATGCATATTGTCAACTTCAAACAATTTCAAAAATTGCTCTATTCCAACGCCCTACAACTTCAGCACTATCAGAAATTTAAAAAAAAACAAAAAAAACATTAGCTATTTAACACATCTTTTGAGGTTAATTATATAACATTGTTTTAAAATTCGTATCTTCCTTTAAAATCAATAGAATAATATAATTTTTCTCAACAATTTAATAATGGTTTTTTAATTATATATATATATTTTTTTTCTTTTTTTTTTCTTTTTTTTTTTTCAAACATGCGGACCCAGAGGCCCGCACCTGGACTGACACAACACCACAACCAAGAAACATGGCGCATCGCCCCGTCAAGAATAAATGAAGGAACAAACCCCCTCCTCGTGCACTAGCACGAAGAGCCCCCATGCAAACAATGTCAACACGGGGAGTTGAAATCAGATACGGAGTATTATTTAATGAATTGGTCTTATTCATCACCTACATTATATTATTAATGAATTCATATATTTACTTAATAATCGTGCTTCATTGCAAAGTACAAATTATATTAAAATTACTTCAAAATGTTTTAAAATATCTTCATTCGGTCAAACATCTTTTATAATATAAAATTTTCTTAGACTTAGAGTGATCCATGGGGTTATATATAGGTCATACATTATCAATTAAAATGAAATTTATGCATCTTGTGTCTTTAAAGCATATCCATTTCAAAGCTTTTTGAGTACATATAAATCTGAAGAACAAATTTCAAATTTTTATTTCTTAAAAAAAGATTTTTTCAGATCTGCCCAGATTGCCCGACTTGAGAAACAAACAACATATTATGCAATAACTTTTGACTCATATTTTCAAATGTCATGAAATTTGTGCATATGAAAGATATCCCTTGTCCCCACATTCTATTAAAATTTCAGCCCAAAATATGCAAATCTCCAATCACACGTACTTGCCCAAAATTTGTATGTTGCCAAAAAACGCATGTTGATCCTTTGGGGGTTAATTCGTATATTTAGGATTATATTTTTTTCATTGCAATTTGATGAAATAATATGTAACACTAAATGTAATCTTGTACAAAAAATGTATCCAAAAGTTGACAAATAGCATCTATGTTGGCATACAGTGTTGGTAACACTACCATGATTGTTGACATTTAGTGATGTGCTTCATAATTAGTGTTGCAAACATCAAGTACCATTATAAATGTAGTGATTTTCTTAACACTAAATGTCAACATGGATGCTACTAAAAAATACAAAAGTTGACAAATAGCGTTTGTATTGACATAAAGCGTTAAAGTATGGAAATAGTGGTGCAAAGACTAAAAGTCATTATTAGTGTAGTGAATAATGCCTCATATAGGCCAGTGTTCAAAAAGGGTTTATTTTTCAACTTTGATTCATTGCTAACATCTTCCAATCTATATGGTCAAACTTCATGAAATGTTTACAGCATGATCTAAGACAAGTGAAGTACAAGATCCTACGGTTAGATTTTAAGAAAAATTCTTGTTTTTTTTTCTTGGATGAATGCAACAAAAATGGCAGTTTTCAGTTGTTTTTGGCAAAAAAATGGCCTTGGAACTCCAGGGGATAAAAAGTTGTATATTATTACTACTAACAATTTCTTTCACTCTCTTTTATTTTCTATTTCTTTTAAATGTTGTCTTTTTCTTTTGCGTCTATCTTTTAGGAATAAAATCTAATACTCCTTCAGTCCCACTAAAAGCTTCCCAAATTCTTCTTGCAAAGACTTTAAATCAGCATGATTAGGAAACTTTTAGTGAGACCGAGGGAGTAAGGTCTACCACTAAATTCTTAGCTAAGTGGATTTTACAAGCAAGCACAAGCTTAAGACAAAGCTTGCTTGGATTCTCTCACTAGTAACTAATTCCTAGAATGTTATGGAGATACTTTGTCTATTCTCTCTTCTCTTCTAACTAACTTCCAAACCTCAAGTTATTGTACCAACATTCCTCAACGAATGGTTTGGATGCAATCTCCAACTCTCTTTGTTTCCTTTTACTTCTCGATACTAATCTCCAAACCCAAAGCTTGTATTTTGAGTTGTATTTGCAACTTTGCAATTTGAATTGAATGGAGTCCAAATCTTGAAATTGCCAGTGAGTGAGTTTGTTTGTCATCTAGAGTGAAATCAGAGTGGAATTAGAGTGGAGAAGGAACCTAGAGTGGAGAAGGAATTCAAGTTGACCAATCTCCACCAATTTCCACCAATGAGCTTGTGCACCAATATTGGTGGAGCTTGCAACCTGACATCTCCGCTCACCAAGGGAGGCAAGACAATAGGTGATCACTTTTTGTCTTCTAGTGCTTTTTCCACCGGACCCATGTACATGATAGAAGGCCCTTAGTGAGGTAGTGTAACTTATTGCTGTCCAGGGTGAACTGACCCCCTCATTGCCCCTGTCAGAAGGTAAATGTAAAAATTGCCCCATATTTAACGCCCTGTCAATTTTGTATTTCTACACTTCCTCCAGCTAATTTGGGGGCTCTGATTGCAAATATGAATTCAGAATTTGCAAATTTTGTCGTACGTGGCAGGTAAAAGAATTCCATTATTTTCCCCAGGGGTAAAAAAAGAGGCAATGAGGGGGTCAGTTCACCCTGGCCATGTATTTCCTGGTTGATGTCAAGCAGGTTGACTCTCACCCCTCCTGGTTGTGTTCTGATGTGCTTCCCCCCTTTGTATGGACCCCTTCTTAATCTGTATGGTATCGTAACTTTGAATTTGAAATTATCTCACACTTCCTGTCCTAAGGTAGTATGCTCTAAAAGTGACCGTCTTCTTGAAACCACCCCTATAAATAGCTGTAGAATGGACATGAGGTGATCCTTAAATGGACCATATTCACCATTGAGTGAATCAAGAGAAAATTATTTTTTATTGCAAGAGCCAATCATTGTCTTTCATTTCCTCCCATCTCTTGCTAGCCGATAGATTTTGGATGACCCATGGTCACAAATAGGTGCCTATGCCCAAATCTTTGAAAATTCCTATGTAACTCAAAAATGCTTGGAAAAATATGAAACTACTTGGGTTAAGTTCCACATCCTTTTTTCTTTCTCTGAAAAATGAGCTAAAACTATTTCTGTCCATGAAAACCTACGAAAAAAGCGGACCAGCCCTTAAATGGTCGCTTTAAGAGCAGTCTACCTTAACAGAATTTTAAGCCTCTCTGTAAATTCTCTCACACTTCCTGTCATGATAGAAAGTTAATTCCTCTCAGTGGCTTCTCTTGGAAAAATTTCAGTAACTAACTTCCAATAACCATCCAACTGAAATTTTACTAAAATAAAAAAAAATCAAATTTGGGACCCAACTGGGTATTTCTTATGGTCATTGTGTCTGTCAAGCAACCTTCCTCTCTAAAGGACCCAGCTGCATTTTTTGTGTAGTTGGGCTGACTGGACGTCTTGCAAAAAGACTGAATTGAAAACCAAAGGCTCTCCAATTGCAATAAAAGCAAGTTTTCTGCAAAGCACATGAAATATGAGAAACGTGGATGATAAGTGTTCTAGATGTCTTGGCCCTTTACAATATTTCTTGACACTTAATCCTAGCATTTCAAGCAATGTCCTTTGAAAACATTTTTCAACATAAATTTAGTTGCTATATCCTTTATTCTACTTAATCCTTAAAAGAGTCTCTGGCCCATTGTGACCTACGACTCATGCATTAGTAGATTTGGATCACAAAAATGGTTGTATTTTGGAAATTTCAGATGGTTGTCTTATTGGCACAAGCATGAACTAATTTTAGAAATTTTTCTAGGACCAATTTGACTCAGCATGAAAGTTTTATGCCTATGTAAAGGACTATCTTCTCGTACTTCTACGTGTATATCACACAAAGGCATATGTTGTAGTAATATTAGTTGGTATAGAGAATGTTTCTGTATCCTATATCTCGTGATTGGCTTGACCAGTGAAGAGTGGTTAAACTTGCTTGTCATTAGCTCAAATTGACTCTATGACATGTGGAACTTTAGGGGTTAATCACCTAAAGTGGTCGCAATAATTTCTAATGAAGAAGGCCCTCAAAATTCACTTCCTAAAATGATTTACACTCAAAAAGTAGGGTGCTCCTAATGAAGTCACTAATCACTCCATTGGGGTTAGGTTGGACATTGATAATGGTCTCAAAAACCGTCATAGGTCATTAGGTGTCTACTATGGGTCATTTGACCACAATGGGATGTTCTACCTTACATGTAAAAGCTTCTTTCTCTTCAAAAAGGAGCACCACCAATATTGTTGATGTCTTATGTCCATGGACAATGGCTACAATCATTGGGCGGCTCCCAATTGGCCCAAAGTTTGAGTTGTCACACACATGAAGCAAACAAGATAATATGAAGCAAACAAGGGAATATGAACAGGTGCACCAGTTGCCAAATGACTTGCAAACTTGTATAGTGGTGTCACATCGTCATCCAGGCATGTCAATAAGTAGTCCATTTGTCCTCACCATTGTCCTCAGGAATATTGACAAATCTGTGAGCTTCTTATACCAATGAAGCGCTTTGTAGTTGGATATTTTTTTTAAATTAATGATGATGAGAAACCATGTTCTTGGAACACCACTATGTTTTACAGTCAAGAAACTCATATTAGAAAAAAAACAAGGCTCAAAAAGCCATTTCTTTCAAGTAGAAAATTCATTTTGTATAGAGCTGTCCCTCGGAATACCCCTCGGAATACATTGGTATACAAATAGCGAACCTCTTTTAAGGGTTAATGAATGTTCTCTTGGCTACTTATTGGTTGTACATGGTAAACAAGAATAATGACAACTTTTCAAAAATAGTCTTTAAAAAAAAGATATAAACTAATTAGTATGTCAAATTTAGAGTGTATGGGTACAAATGCTTTAAGAACATTTTCATTTGTTGCTTGTAGGCCTTATCGATGCCATTTTAGGCTCGCTATGCTATGTGGCAAAAATGATTCTACACTAGTACCACATTACGCTAAAAGTTATGCTATTTTTTTTCTAACTTCCACATTTTCTCAGCAAACTAGTAGCCTCTGTAGCTATCAATTTTACACTCAATTCTACACTAATAAGATTTTCTTCTAAAGATGTTGAAAGTTGTGTGGTAAAAGCTCGATGTTTTACTTTGAATCTAAGGTGTGGAAATTTATTACTTTTACCCTGACTTAAAAGATTCCTAAAAGATTTTTTATTTTTTTGTTTTTACTTTTTACCCTTTTTACTTTTATTTTTAATCTAATAGTAAATAATTAGTAATTCTTAAAAGATTCCTAAAAGATTCTTTATTCTTTTGTTTTTGTTTTTATCCTTTTTACTTTTACTTTTAATCTAGTGATAAATAATTAGTAATTCTTTTAACTGCTTCAAGTAAAACCTTCAAAACTAATAATTGTGAATTTAAAATCTAAATTGTTGTGGAATTTGATTTTCTCAATAACATCTAAGTTTAGTTTTCAATCGAAATCGTAAATTCAAACGTTATAATTCTAATCTAACACTAATGATAAAATGGCGTAGTTTATAGTGATTTAGTTACTCACCTCATGGATTGCAGCCACCTCGTTAATTGCGCGCTCCACTTCCATTTGATTGTTGTTCCAAGTTTTGTTGGTAAGTTTGATAATGTTTGAAAGTTGTACAATTTTCCTACTAATTTTCTTTCACTCTCTTTTCTTTTCTTTCGTATCTCTTTTGGATGTTTTCTTTTTCTTTTGTGCCTATCTTCTAAAAATCAAATCGAATCAAATCGAATCAAATCTAACACCAAATTCTTGGCTAAATGGGTTTGGAAGCAAGTGCAAGCTTGAGACAAAGCTTGATTGGACTTTCCCACTAATAACTAAATTCTCAGAATATTGTGGCGATTCTTATTCCATTCTTTTGTCTTTTCTTCTTGACTTGACACGAAATTCTAATTATTCTAAGGGTATTTAGGACTCAAGCTTCGCTTTTCTCTCCTCCTCTTCTAACTCATCCCACTCCAAATTTTTCTATATTTTTATCATTTGAGAGCTTCTCAGCCTCTGTCTTGAAAGCATAGATAGTATTTGAATTGTGAGGTTGCACAAGTCGAGTACAAGCTCAGACAAATGGGAGTGAAGCTGAATTTGAGAAGTCACTGAATTGACTTGATTTGAGAGTGTGGTGATGGACAGACTGATGACAGGGTCACCCTAACCAGTTGGGAGAGGGCCTTCTTCAAAACCCGGAGTTATGTATCACCTCCAACCACTACTGGTGATAATTAATTTTCCTTCTCACAGCATGCTCTGGGCTTATTCCTGACTGATTTGAATTTAAATTTTGTTTTTTTATCAAAGTCATCGTTCTAATAAGAATTAGAATGGTGTTAACTACTCATAAGCTAATATTCTTTATGAGGAATTGTCAAGCCTGAATTTAAAAGCTCTGGTTTACTAAGCAGCACCAAACTTTAAACAATTATGAACTGTATGTCATCCTCTTATGGTTATCACACCATGATTTAATATGAAGTGTGCTTTGATTACCAAGGGTTTGTTTTATTTTTCTTTCTTAGTCAAATCTAAACTCTCTTTGTCTGGTTCCAATTGTGCTTTTTCCCCTTTTAAAACCAGATTGCAAAATCACATGACCAAATCAGTATGGATGCATGTACAAAGATTGACCAGTATGTTTGTTTTCTTTTCAGCCAGTCAGTCGTGTGGCTTTGGTTTTCTCACTCTGGCCAGGCCCTGCTTCCACTCAATCTGTTGTATCGGCTGCTCCAGAGCCGAGCTCGTTCCTGTATTAGTTGGCTGCTGGCTGCTACTAGCTTAGCCCAAATTTTTGGAACTCCAATCCACCCTGGGTCTCCTTTGAGAACCCTTCCAAACTAAAACAAAGTGGAAATTTGTTTCAAGTGCGAAGCTTTGCCGTTTGGGGGGTTTAGGCCCCAATTTAAAGCCAAAGATAATAAAAAAAACAAGAAAAAATTGAAGCCAAGTGCAAAGCTTCGCCGTTCGGGGGGTTTAGGCCCCAATTTTGATCAACTTCTATGGATGATTAATACTAATATATGAGGTTTGGTTCTCACCCAAATCACTCAAAATAACATAGACTCAATTAGAACCACAAATTCCAACGTCTAGGCTTCAGGGGGGATTTGCAACAACCAAAGGTGTGAAATTCCTCTCCAAAAAAAGCTCGGTGGGAATTTTATTAGTAGGCAACAAGGACTAAAAACTCAACGAATTAGTTTCAAAACAAGCTCCAAGGGATCCTAACTAATGGCATCGCCAGAAATTTGGCTAGGATATCCTTAGGGTTAGTACAACACTTAATAATCAATAAAAGCAAAACAATTGAGAGGCTTTGAACCACTCAATAACACAAAGGCAATACTCAAAGGGACCCCCACGACCTTTGGAGTAAGCAAAAACTTCATAAAATGGAGCAAATGGCTCTAATGCACATTCAAAACAAGTTTTTTGGTCCAAACGGCCAAAATCCAATACACCACCAACGAATTTGGCATTTAACAAAGTGCAAGAAAGCAATGGCCTCGAGTTGGCCCAACAAGAAAATGAAGAAAAGGGGTGCAAAGTGAGGGGAAGAGAAGGCCTTTTATACTTGCCCAAGGCCTCCTTCCCCCTCAATTTACCTAAAACTACCTAAACAAAAAAAATCAAATTTAACCCTAAAAAATCTACCTAACTGCCGTCCCGTTTCTAATTTTTGGAGAAAAGCTCCGATTGGCAAATGGATTGCGCCATTGCGTTCAAAAGACCCAAATTAGTTGAATGCTCTTTAAACCCCTACTTTTGGAGCCAAATTGTGCTCAAAAGCCAACAATTATGAATCCGGCCAAAAGGTAGAAAATCTAACTTTTGGAAACTAATTTTCCTCAAAGTTTTGACTAGCTAGGGTTGTTGGTAAGGTCCAAAATAGTAAGAAAAGACCCCAAGTTTATTAATTCGGACACCGTATGTGTTTTGTACGCCAGTCAACTTTCTTCTCTTTTGTACACTATAAGAAACCCGCGTTTTTGATGATGCACCTCAATTTTTTGGAACGGATTTTTTTTGATGTCGAATGCAATAAACCCATGTTTTTGTGTCAAAAAAATCACCAATGCAACGATTTTTTTGACATAAAAAACATAGTCTTGTTGCATTGGACATCAAAAAAAATCCATTCCAAAAAATTGGGGCACGTCACCAAAAACGCGGGTTTCTTCTAGTGGTAAAGATTGTTAAAAATAGTGGCCGTTGTTGATTAGGGTACTTCTTGGTGTTGGAATACCTTAAAACTTAAGTGGATGCTTATTTATGATAAAACTAACTATCCTAAGTTTTAGTGGAATTTTACCAACACTTGGGTAATTTCTACGAATTTCCAGATGTCGGTAAACATGGTTCACTTCCCAGGGAGTCATCTCTTGTACTTCAAAAAATCATGAAACTTTTTAGGAGACTCCTAAAAAGCTTACATAGACTAAGTGCAAAGTTCCATGTCAAATTCACACTTTCTAAATATTATAAATAATTACCATCTGCCAATTTAATTCCTCCGTGGAGAAATCAATTTTGTACTGAGGAATTTTCGCAAGGCTACTTTTCCCAATCATGCCCTCCTGGCATGTTTAGTAGTATAAATGACCTCCATTGATCTTCGGTGGTGTTGTGGTGTTGTCTTGCCTAATTCCCATTGAATTCTTGTAATTTGTCCAATGTCGTGATTGAGCGGAATCCTTTTCTTGGAAGTTACCAATTTGCTCAAATTGCTTTTAGGACATCTTCCCATCATCAACGCAAGTCCTTTGGCCAAGATTTCCCCAAAAAACCTAGATTGACACCCTTCCTTGTTATTTTGCAAATGAATTTAAAGTATTTTAAAACTTTAATCCGTGTTCTATCAATTCTAAATTGCCAAAACTAGCAATTTGAGTAATTTAAGAACGCTTTTGGATAATTAGGGCTAATTTTCCATAGTTAACCCCTAAAGGACCAAATTGCGTTTTTTGGCAAGATAGTGATTTTGGGCAGCTCACTACAAATGGAGTTTATAGTTTTTTTCTTTGAAATTTTCATACAACATGTGTCCAAGGAGTAGCTTTAAGGCCCAACAATTTTCATGACTTTTGACTAAATCCACATGGTGAAAAAATCTGAAATTTTTTCCACATCTTCCCAAAGTATTTTGATACAAGATCCTATGGTTACATTTGTCCAAAAATGTTTTTTTTCTAAAATTTGGTACTTGCACTAGAAATGGCAGTTTTGGAGCGTTTTGGGTGAAAGCATAGTCAAAGACCTTTAGGGGTTAAGTTATTAGTCATTCAAACCTAAGGCAGTAGACTTCAGTGAAACTACATTTTCTTCTCTAGAGTCCTCATCTACACATCGTGGAGAGCAATGTAAGCTTCAATACCAATGACATTAGACCATCTGCTGCAAAAATAATTTGATGGCAAAATGAAAGAAACGTTTCATAGACAATTGTAGGAATGAAGGATTGGAACATCATTTTTATAATGAAATCCATTTTCCATCATGAATCCTCAAAAGGTATGGGATAATTTGAAGATGAGAGCTTAACCACTCATAGTCAAAATGTAGGAATTATGTGTGAATTACAATTTTAGACCTAATTTAGGCATAGTAGAATAAGTTTTTACAAGAACTTTGAACTAAAAAAAAGTTGGTAAATCAAGCTAGCTTTCATCTCCATGAATCATTTTGTCAATTTGAGATTCCAATCGAAAGTTATCAACAAAATTAGAGAGGATGTTAGAAAATGTCAAAGAGAACGTCCCTTCCAACCCCTCTCTGAAATKTGTCCATAGCTTTTGATTGAAGGCTCTAAATATCCAACGGATTTTTGAGATGAATTTTATCTTGATTTTCCTGGTGTTCTCAAAAAGATTTGAAAAAAATATCATTCTACCATGTTTAAATGAGGTCTGTAATTTTACTTCAAACACAATTCCTACTTTTGACTTAATTATGAGCAGTAGAGCTCCTACTAACTCTAATTTATATATCCCACATCATTTGTTTTACCTCCTACCATCCCATGTGTATATAAAGAGCTTGTCTTCTCAGTTCTAGATTTGAGTAATGAATTGCTTTTGAAGCAATTGAGGTAGTTTATATAATTCATTTTGGTAGTGTTACATAGTTGCCCATATCTCCTTGTATTATGAACCCCTAAAGGACCAAGGCATTTTCTGGCTCTAAAACCACTCAAAACTGCCATGTTTGTTGCATTCATCCAAGGAACCAAACTAATTATTTTTTTGTAACTCTAATCATAGGATCTCATACTTCACTTGTCTTAGAGCATGTGGTAAAAATTTCATGAAGGTTGGCCATATAGATTAAAAGATATGAGCATTCAAAGTTGAAAACAAAAGTTTTTTTGAAATCTGGTTTGCAATTTTAGATGACTTTGACTGCCATTTGTAGAAAGATTTTACACTAAAAGTCTTGATTTCAAATTTTTTTATGTTGAGCATTTGAATTGAGAGTCAGGTTAAAAAATTTGAAGAAAAAATATTTGATTTTCAATCTTTAAAAAATTGTTAGTAGAAGTAGGTCTAAGATTGAGCAAAACACTAAATTGTTAATAGCTCTAAGATGGATTTGAAACACCAAAATCCCAATGGTGAGGTTGTTCTTGCAAACAAAAAAAATTGAAAAATAGTAAAAATTGCTTTAAAAAATGAATCCTACAAATTAATTTTGCAAGAACATGCTTAGATTGCCCGAAAAAAAAGATTGTCCATAAATTTCTCAATGATAGTCCAAATAAAATGAATCCAAGCTTTAAATGTAGACAAAAACATAATCTTTGAGAAAAAAATAAAAAATTTCAAAAATTCTTTTTTTTGTCTTTTTTTTATTCTGCCCAACGAACCGCTTTTTGGACATAGGGTGGCATAACGTTTGTTCCTGGGCACCGATTAAAATAAAAATTACATTTGCAGAAAGCTTTTGTGATTTCCTACCTTAAAAAAAGTTTCAAAAAATAATGTAAAAAATTGAGGTCACACAAGCTTGCCCAAAATCCCAATTGTCCCCCGTAAGGACATTAGTCTTCTAGGGGTTCAAGGTTGTTAGTGTGCAAGAATGTTCAAAATCAATAGACTCAAACTTACGTAACCTACAATGTCAAGAAATTATGAACAGGCCTACACTTCTACCTAGTAAACACTGCTTGTAACTTTTGCCACCCATGTAGCCACATTGGTTTGGTGGTTATTAAGGAACAACTATAACTAAATAGTGAAATTAGGTAGCTCCATACTAATTTCTTGACATTTTTGACACTATATAAATATTTATCATAACCGTACCAAGATGCACTACTTTTGAATTAGGTATTTTTGTAATTTGGACTCATGAACATCCATTTGTACAAATGAAAATATTTATAAAAGTATATGTTGACTTTGATGGCTTGTAAAGTAACACTCTTGAAATAAGGCAACCTACCGTAATTGAGTGGGCATTTTAATTGCACTATATAGCGTACCAAAAAAGTCACTATAGTAAGCATCCCAAATGCGCCACTGACCCTAAAGCACCATCATCACTCTCTATGCATCTCCAAAATCAATTATGTATTTATGTGGAAGAAACATTTCAAGAACCAAACGTTGTTCCTTAACAACTTTTACATACGAGATCCAAATGTCATAGTCTTTGGTGTGTTGGAATCTCATTTGGTAGCAAGAATGACCACTCTAATAATAGTCAATAGCAAAAAGTGGCGGTTTGGGGAGTACCCACCTCACTTAACCATCGCTCCAAAGAACGCTTGCTAAGTCCAGGTGTGAATGTGACCATTAAGAGTGACCTGGCAAAGTTAGGATAGCTTCTGTTCTTAGACAGGTGAGCTGCGTCAGTCATGCGAAATTTACCCATATCACTAAGTTTATGAGGCTCCCAAGTCAGAAACAGAATCGGGAAGGGACAGTGAAACTGATTGCCTTTTTGTTCGGAATCATTGAACAGATAAAATAGTTCTACATGTGTTAAGTTATTTCGGGACTGACCTTTAAATATTCTCCGGGGGTTGCTTCTATCTAACTGGATGAATATAGACTAATGTATCATACGCAACCGCCATGTGTAGCAAAGTGACTGTCTATCAATTGCAAAAGTTTCCACAGCCAGCCTGGTAAATAAAAATAGAATGGCTATATTCATACTTCCAAAGTTAATATATAATAGATGGGCACAGGACAATCACCCAGAAGACAGAGTCTCGATCTTACAGCATATTCAAGCGCAGATTTTGTTCTACCAAGGCACGTCAAATATGATTAGAATAGGTGAGCTACAGCTGCACATTACTGTCGACTGGCGTCACAGATACGCTTATTCATAAACAGAAAGATTCAAACTAAGTTATACTCTGTATGCTTCCTACGTGAAACTCGGGTTCATGTCAGTACTGACGCAATTCAAAGATGAGGAGTATAAAAAAAGATTGTCATTGATGTATGCACAATTTGAAATAACAAAAAAAAAAGGTTAATCAGCATCCACAAGTTTGTACATAAAAATCTTCGTCAGGTAAACCAACGATTTAGAGGTACTGTCGGAAAAAAAGTATACACTCTAAGGACATGGATTCTTCAGGAAGTAACTACAGGTATTTACTAGATGGGAACCCCTAACTAGAAAAGACTCCATGCCTCTCTATCAGCTGCAAAATCTTCAAGATTAGTCCATCACCTACTCTTTCCTTTCTCTAGGATAAGAAATGCAGAATTCGACGAACTAAGCTCATTTTTGTTACAAAAGTCTCCTCTTCGGTGTGAATGAATGTGGAAGAAATGAAATTATCGTTCTCAATGTGAAGTCAGGATAGCATAGACACTTCAAAGTTGGCGAACTTGTGGATCAAACCTTCACCGCCGCAGTGGGAGTACTGGGGGCTCGTGAAGGAGTTCGTGATCTTGGCTACTTCCGCAACGGCCTCGGCCATCTCTTCATCTGTTARTTCTTCCTCTTCATCATCACTATCACTGTCCTCGGTCCAGCTTCCGCCTGGAAAGATATTCAACTGTCAAAGAGTGCTCTGCGTCCAGAAAATCACCTCTACGATACGAGACTAACTTCCATGAAGGCCACAGTCAGAGCATTCAAGACGGACGTTCATAGCCAGCACCAGACTCAGAAATAAAAACACATGCAGGAAAGTAGCTTGCTAAATCAATTCTGTGCGTCAGAAACAAGGCTCTCAGAATTGATCGAGGAATGGCAATTGCCAAAACAAAAGACCAGGGGATAATCTCTACAAGGAAACGCAATCCAATCTTGTAAAAATGAATACCTGTCGAACAAACAACGTCAGCGAAGTCTGTTTCTCCAGTAAACGGAAAATTGACAGGAGTGCCTAAGCCGGGCTTTGAGTGGCGTATGATAAAGTCACCATCCAAGCTGCGCCGCAAGATTCCGTCGACACCAGCCAGCGACACACCGGCCATTTCCTCCGGCACTCCTCCGTTTTCCTTAATAAGCTTCAGGACCAACCTTTTCGGTACCACAGCGATAACCCCAGAGGTTGTTACATTAGCACCTACTTCACAACCATTGCGGAAAACCTCGAATGCGGTATCATCGTCGTGTATGACACAGCTCGTTCGCAAGACGGCACTCTGAATACCTCGATAGGTCAGAACCAAATCATTGTGGCCAGTTGCTTTCACGATATTTCGAAGCTTGGYTTGCTTGCTGCAATTAGTTCTGCCTTGGAAGAAAAGAGAAAACCTGGAAGATCAACACAACGAGACTGAGAAATTATCCTACGATTGGAAAAAATATACAGTGAGAATTCTCTTCCTCCGTGAACTCACAGAGTCCAAAGATACTTTCACAAAACAATGACTCAAACTGAACACAATGTTAGGCTCACAACATGTTCAGGGAAGCAGATTAGTAACTGGTACAATAACTTACGGGTCCACGATGGTCACGTCTCCGGTGAAGTGCAGACTTGTGAATGAATCGAGTTGAGTAACATGCAATGAACCAGTAACTGCAGCCTTAATGTTCGAGAGCCAATTTTCATGCTCAACAGACTTAACGATACCATTCTCCGCCGCTCTCCAGGACCAAAGGGCATCCCTGGCACATAGCGCATGATAGTGTTTATTTACCTGCAAAATACAGAAAAAAAATAGTTAACCAATCAGGTTCTCCTTAACGCTAACATATTCATTGACAACAACGTACAAAATAATACATCTCAACGAGTTTTTCGTAGCTACCATGTAGCAATAATATGTACCAACAGTATCACAMGAACGCAACAATACTTTCCTAGCACAAGAGAGGTGTGGAGGAAGGCAATGACAATTATGCGAACGACCTCAAAAATTTATCGGAGAAAGTCCTAAATTTTAGAAACAAGAGAAATCACAGAAACTCCTCAAAAAGAATAGAACTCCATTAGAATTTCTACATCATCTCCATTACAGAAGTTAAAGAATCACCTGAGCAAGCCGGCAGAGGTCGGGCATAGGCAACAACCGCGAGACGCGTTCGAGAAGGGGGAACTCCAACGTCTCCCATCCTCCTAAGTATTTTCGGGCAAGCTCGCACTGCTCGCCATCTTTGGTCGGAGTTCCAGGGCCAAACGCATCGAGATCAGCTTCTTGACTCCTCTTCTCTGTTTCCGTCCTCTCCATGCTTCGCGCTCGCACATCAGAAGAACACATCCTCTTGCTTCGAGGACCTTCGTCACAGCAAGAGTCTGGAATTCGAGCGTTATGCGACCTCACCGAGCTCTCCATCACGATAGGCATATTTTTCATACCCCGGGAAACGAACACAATGCTAGAAAACTAAAATTAAAATCTAAAAATTAAAAAACACAAGAAACGCTTCCACTCACTCACTCACTCACTCACTCAATTCCCTCTCACGAAAATGTCCGACTTCGCCGAACTCTCAACCAAAACAAGAAAAAACAAGAACTCACAAAAACGCTCAATCAACTTCCACAACGGCACGAATACTCTTTGATACTGATTGCAAACTGACTACAATTTCCGCAAAACGGACGCAGTTGCCCTACCACCGGCCAAGCTCCGTCCACGGCAACACCAAAATCAAAGCAACGTCAAACTCAGCAGCAAGCACACTCGCAGCATGTTCAATGTGATTRTCGRGAAAAGTCTTCCGTGAAGCTGACTACGCAGCACGAGGTCGAGATGATGGAGGAGAAACTGGGAATTGCAAATGTGAAGTGCAGGACTGCAGCCAGGAGACTGGTAACTTATTACTTCTGGCATAATAATAAGTGTGCAGCAGCAGCAGCTTCAAGGGGAGGAGTAGGGGACCAGTGCCGGGTTTTGAAGGTTGCAGGTTGCAGTGCTGCAAAACGGCTCTGAGGTAAGAGCATCTCCAATGGCGAGACGGGAACAGGCACAGTATATCCAGATTTTGAAGTGGTGAGGTAGGCGCTATTAGTGACACCTATAAAATTAGTGTTACATGCAATATTAGGACAGATCAATGTCAGTGGTTGAAAACTTGAAATAATATAGTAACATATTAACTTGCGCTAATTCAAAACAGTGTGACTCAGTAAATTACCATCACACGCATTATTAGGCCWATTCAATATGGTTGAAGTAGAGATGAACTTAGAAATTTGAATAATACTTTATTGTTTTATCGATCGAATTCAACGAATTTATAGTTTTGTTCTTCTTTTACAATGAATTTTTTGTATTTTATTACTTGAATTTTGATATTCCATGCTGCATGCAAGCAAAAAACAATGAACGAATGCTAATTTGGCAACCCTTCAACAAGAAATWAAAGGGAAAATTTCTTAATAAAACTTTCATTTGAAAGGTCAGGTAGACCCGCCCATCAATTCATTCTCTGGAGGGGACCAGCCACTCATTGGTGATCAACCAACTTATAATAGTTTCCGATCTGTAAAAAGACTTGTTCTAAGTGGTCCACAGCTAAAAACAAACTTCACGAAACCGAAAATAGAGGTGTCACCGTGGCGAGCAGGGTGAACTGATCCCCTCATTGCCCCTTTTTTTACCCCTGGGAAAAACACTGGAATTCTTTTATCCGCCACGTATGACAAAATTTGCAAATTCTGAATTCATATTTGCAATCACAAACCCCAAATTAGCTGAGGGAGATGAAGAAATACAAAATTGACATGACATAAAATAGGGGGCAATTTTTACGTTTACCTTCTGACAGGGGCAATGCGGGGGTCAATTCACCTTGGCCCACCATGGCTGGCTCACCCTTTAGTTACCCTTTTTATATCCGTGAAGAGTGACTACACTAACTACACTAATGATGTTAAATAGTGTACCCATACTAACTATTTTAGAAATGCTATAAGTTTTTACTCTTCATGAAACTTTTTACGGAGTGCATGGATCCTAATAGTTCTATAGTTGGGAAAACTTTGTACCTATTGTTGGTAAAAATATTCATTAAGAGTAAAAACTTATGACTGTTTTAAATCAATTAGTGTAGTTAACACTAATTAACATCATTAGTGTAGTGAATAAGATAGCCCCTCAGTAATTTTTTGACATTCCACAGTATATAAATGTTTATTGTTATTGTACAAGAGCACAATACTTTTGAATTAGTTATTGGTGTAGTTGGAACTCACGCCCCTCGGCGTGTATTGTATTTGTAGAAATATTTGTGGCTTGTAGAGTAACCTTTTAAGGGTAAGACAACCTAATTGTCAAGGCAATCTAATTTCACTATTTAGTATAGTGACTTTCACACTTGTAAGTAGTTCAGCAGTAGGCTATGACCAAACAAGTAAAGGTATGGGCCCCTATTATTGTCATTAATTTAATTACAATTGAGCATAATTCCTATTATTAAATATAAACTATTATTATTGGATTTTATTGGCAATTTGAAAAGAAGATTTCAATGCATTTTGGCATGCATTAGTTGGACACTTAAGGTGTAAGCTACGAATTTTTAAGTGTTTTATGTGGTTGTAGCATTAATCAACACTAGGCTCTCATGTTTTGATTGTGTACATCTAGTGYGATTAAAATCTAGGAAACATTTCTTTTCAAAAAAGAAAAATCCTTCTCTATCTTTCTATGGAACATGGTGCTTTTGGATCAAACTGTAGGTAATGCATTTTAGAAAGTGTTGATTATGAATGTAAAGTCACAAACGGGGGTAATGTTTAGTCTAACTTCTACCTAAAAAAATTAAAAATATAAAACCTTTGAGTAATTTGGTTTCATTTTTATTTTGAGTGTGTTCATCTTGAGTCCCATGTAAAATATAGAGAGAAAAAGTGAGTGTCATGAAGACTACACACCCTAAATAGAAGGGAGCTTTTATACTATCTACTTGTGAAGCTACTGCACTGAAATAGATAGTTGCCCAAAGTTAAGCACCTCGCCTACACTCCTAAACCACAAGAGCCATATTCCCTCTAGAAAAAGAAAAAAATGTTAGGGATTGCCCAAACACAAGGCATAGACTCACTTGCCTTGAAGCCCCATTTACGAATGGTTATTAGATGAACTGACTATTATCACATTCAACAAAGTGGCAAGATCCATCTCCAAATTTTCTCTATGAGAAAAGCCAAGTGCACCTCACAATCCTAGTGCCATTGCAATGTCCACTCCAAGGTTTTTCCTTTCCCATGCTCTTTAAAAGCATGCTTTACATTTTCACTACAAACCTCCACTTCAAAAAGCAATGAATGAAATTCAAGAGCTTATCACAAATCTCCAATTTCACAAATTGTAAAAATATAGGATAGTCGACATAGAAATTGTCTTCAACAACAAAGCCAATGACTCAAGTGAAGGGGCAAAGAAGATGAAAGAAGACAATGGTGACATAGAAGGTGATSTTTGGAGGACACTCTTGATTTGTTGTTTCCTTTCTAATTTTGTAGCTTTAATGGTGCCAAGCATAATTACAAAATGTAAGAGTGTACTGTGGTTACATGGCAAATTCCTTACAAGAGGTGCTTTCTCTARAATTACAAGCATGGAGTTTCATAGGATTGAAAAAAATCCAACATTCAACATTTTTACAAAAGGACATTTCCATTTGCTTGTATTTTTTCCCATCATAGAATAGTATTGACTAACCCCTAACATACCGTACGACACTGGTAGAAATCTATCAGAGAAAGTCGGAGAGTGGAACGGGAGAAAATTGGCTGAGAAACCTTCAAAATGTACAGTGCATGGAGTGCACAGATGGTGTACCCGTATATTACAGAGCTCCAAGTACAATAAATTTGAGGTAGGAAATACTGATGTAGATGCTATATGTAGCAAACCAACCAGCGAAGAACAGGTCCCTACGCAACAGCACGAGCAACATAACCAACGATGATCAAGGATCAATGCGCTTCTGCACTGTATCGTACATTACAATCCCAGTTACTTGAACTCTGCAAAAGAGTCGCCCATTCTCCGCAATTTGGGTCGAACACAGAAATGCACACCTCATGTAACTGCAGCAACTTCTGCACTCAGCAGTTTCTTAAGCTCCWCTTGCAGTTGACATTCAAATCACCGTTAACCAGGGCATATGCAGAATACAGAGTGGGTGCACACAGTTGTGGATGTCTTCACAAATACGTCCGGACTTGTCCTCACAAATACTTCCTTGCAAGAGCACGGACCCTAGAGTCGTGCAGTAGCATCAGCCGAGTGTGGCCCGCAGTCACATATACAGAGACCAGCAAATCATTGAACTTATCCACCAACTTCAAAAACCTGACAACCCCAATACGATCACAATCATACAACAGATTTGAAGGACAAACTACAAATCCGAAGTTTTATAGTGAGTTGAAAAAATCCCTACTTACGACTGATCACAACAGAACAAGATTCCCAATAGTAATTGAACTGTTTCAAAAGCTTTTAGACAGAATAGTAAAGAGAACCTTTCCTAAGATTCTAAGTAGGTCTACCTATGACATAGGGGTCATACGGAAGCCTCCCCATGATTCATGCGGAGGCGTCCATAGGATCATTGGGCCCATAGGGAGACCTCCCATGATTCATAAGGAAGATTCTCTTTAAAGCTCCTGAAACAGTCTAGGTTCGTTGAAAACCTTGTTACCAGACGCACTCAAATATTGTGCAATGAGCTTATGCTRGTAGAATTGCTCAAAAAGAATTCAACAATCTTTGCACATTCGTGAGAGGCGAATTTATTTTTGATCATGGAACAGAGATGGTCAAGTRGACTTACATATTATTGGTGTTCCAAACGACATCTTGGACAATGTCCAGGGAAGCATGAAGAATAAATTGATGCAGATGTGCTGCCTCGTCTTTCTGCATTCCAAATGTCATAGACAATCAGAAGACTATAACCTCACACTGTATTACCTACCCCCCTCTTTCAACCGCAAAACGTTTCTCGGTTATAGCACGAACACAGTTGTAGTAAACGGTTGCGCAAAACATTGCAAAAAGCGACCGAAGATTAAGCTGCCGTCGCAACCTCCATTTTTTATGGAAAACTCATCTTTGGAACGATAGTGTGCTTCAAACCTTGACGAATGGGCATTGACAGAGAATGTGGTTGAACATTTTACTGATCAATCACAACATTCAATAGAATAGTAACTGTAAAGACTCCAAGACACACATATCATGGTGAAAAGAAAACTATTACAGTTCCCTTAATCTATGAACAACAACGAACAACATGGAACACCATAAGAGATGATGCAGAACTCGATGTCCAATTCAACACAGTGCCATTGGCGAAGTGAAAGAGGTGGAAAGCGCAACAATGAGCAACATGAAAGATGATGCAGAAGTCGATGTACAATTCAAAACAGTGCCCCTGGCGAGAGTGAAAGAGGTGGAAAGCAGGTTTAGGGTTCCAGAATTTAGAGTCCACTCCCAAAAATTGCCATCGATCGCATTCCGGTCGTCTGAAATCAACTGAACTAATGAAGGATTCGACAATGGTGAGTAGCAAGCCCACCTTGGGAGCAGTCCCGACTTCGCTCTCGTAGATGGGTCTGTCATCGCGCGACACAATGACGAAACAGGCCGTGCTCGACATTTTTCTCCGCTCGCAATCCGAAAAATCACGTAAACCCTCTTCACGTCACATCTTCTGCAGACTCGATCGGCCCTGTATCGGAATAACAGAATCTAGTCTAGTTCTAAAAGAAGAATCAGCAATCCGGAATTTCAAGCTCCGGAAGCAAAGATCCAGGCTGCGATAGAATCGATGGTGCTGGAGACAAACTAAGTTACGTTAGGGTTTCATTTCMCCTGTTCAGTAACTTACCAACCCCAGTCTTCTCAAATTCAAATGTACTGGTACCGGTATTCTCTTTGAAAATTTAGAATCGCGGCCAGGTGAGAGAATTCCGTAGGAAGAATACGTGTAAGGTAGAAGCACCTAAAAGCGACACTTGTTTTAAACTTGGAGATCTTTAGGGTAGCTACATGAATAAAATGATGTGTGTTTGTTAGGAAATGGAATAGGAAATCAACAAAGTTGTTTTCGTATTTTTCCGAGCTTGTATGAATATAATACAAATTTTTGAAAACAACTATGTAGATGTACCTACTGTGGACACTAGACTAACACCAAAGTGGGCACAGAACACCCAAAAGTGACACACTTTAAGCTTGAATCTCAAGAGGGTGATTGGCCACTTCTTGGTAGATAGACAACTTTTTGGAACCTGTCTACTTTGGGTCACTTGCGCTTGGATTTGGGTCCACTTGCATTTGGATTTAGGTCTTTTCCTAGCTGTTGCAAAACAACTGCCGTTAGTTTAAGGTGTACCTACCTTAGTTGATAAAGATATAAGTTAAGGTTGAGACACCAACAGCCGATCATTTAAGTGATTTTGCAACAAATCATGAGCAATGTGAGGTGGTAGAAATTTTTCCCATGTAGGAAGATAGGAAATATTGGGATTACAAATTTATATCAATTTTATTCCCAAATTGAAATTATTGTGAATTTTGGGAGCCCAAAAGTACATTTCACTAGTAGCCAATGTCTAGGGTCTTCTAATTTCGATCATTCTAGAATTGGATTCTTGCTTACTTCTTCCTACTTTTTTGCTCACTACCATGGGACATGTGTTATAACCTTATTATTTCCAACTTTCTAAAGAACCAAAATATCACATTGTGTGCTTGGGTTCGAATTACTGCACTCCAACAGGTTGAATATTTGGTGTGATTGAAAGGCCATATTCGTTATATTGATACTTTTTGCAGTCTCATTTTTATCTTCAACTCGAAAATAAACCGCTTCATCTCTTTATTAGTATTT
The DNA here is from genome assembly GCA_006891605.1 of Pleurozium schreberi. Taxonomy (NCBI): domain Eukaryota; kingdom Viridiplantae; phylum Streptophyta; class Bryopsida; order Hypnales; family Hylocomiaceae; genus Pleurozium; species Pleurozium schreberi. The sequence continues at coordinate 107,111 of VACF01001353.1, read as the reverse complement.
TTTTCTAAATAGGTAACACCACCAACTTTTAGATTGTTATTATAGGATCACTATATGAGTATTATTTATTTCTGATTTCAATCATTATTTTTTTAAATGAATTTTCCAATGACTAGCATTTTGTCTCAAAATTTGCAAAAAAGTCTCAATATAACAAATGTGGCCATTTGACAATCGATGCTTCTACTTTAGTTACCCTTTCGACATAAGGTAGGCCCCCTAAATGTGACACTAACCCAAAATCACTACCATCACTATGTGTACATCTCCAAACTTGATATGTACCTATGTGGGAAAAACAATTTCATAACATCTATCAAAATAAACTTTGACCCTTCAAAACTTTTGCATATGATATCTAAATGTTGCATTCTTTCGTGTGTTGCAACCTCTTTTCACTGGCCAATAAGAAAAATATGAAAATTGACTAGTCTAATAAACAATACCTATGCACAATAGCAAAAAATGCCGTTTTGGGGGCGGGGGTGCATATCTTAACTTTATTGTGATTAGTTCGTTGTTGCAATGCTTTTTTGGAAATTAGAATTCTTAAATGGAAGTTCTAAGAATATATTGATGATGCATGCCTACCCAATTTTAGGAACTAGCTAGGTTGACTGCAAGAAGTTATTGAATCCTTCAGAACCTTTGTTGGGGAGGTGAATGGAGATTTGGAGATTCGCAAACAAAATAAATTCATGGACAAAGCAGAATTGAAACATGAAACCTTCATTTTTGCAAGTTTTAATTTTATTTTTCCATCTTCACATACCACAATGTATGACCTTGCACGATAAAACCATGAAGCAATTAATTTAMCATGCTAGACAGACATTGTTGGAGAAGTGACAAAAATCAAATCTTCAACATATATGGATGTCCTTCATCTCATACTTGTAACTTTCAATCATAATGTTACACAATGAAAGTGGGCAAACTTGAAGGATCACATGGAAGCATTATTTAAAACTAAACAACAATAGGTAGCTTTTCAACTCTCATGAAGTAATAAAAGCTACATTTATGTCAGAAAGCTCCAAATCAAATTTGAAAACTATTTTTTTATTGTTATACTAGCGGTTGGCGCTTGCTATGCTATGCATTCATCATTATAATTTCATAAGAATTTCTATGTATTCAAATAGAATGTAGAACAAAAATCTCAATAAATCTTCCAATAAAAAATGACTAAAATCTTTGTATAATTTTTTTTATAAGCAAGCATATATTAAAATGTACAGTAGAAATTTATTGAATGATGAATGAAACATATGCAATGGTGAATACTATAAAAGATACACATACATTAGAATGCATTAGAAATTTGACTCCATTGTTTCAAAAAATAACAACCCAAATTGAAAAATTGAAAAGAAGAACTTACAAATCTCAAAAACTTTGTGAACAGCTTAATTGTTGTGGAATCCAAAACTGCTTCAATTGAATAAATTTCTCAAAATCATTTGGTAGTAGCAATAGAAAATTAAAATCATGAAAGCTCAAAGCTCACAAAAGCACAAAATCATAAAAGTGCAAAGAAGTGTAAAGTCAAGAGAAGCAATGGATTTACTACCTCTATAATATCCTCTTGTGGATCGTCTTTAATATCACCTTAATTGCAACAACTACATTATTTTTATAATATCATCTTTTGTAAAAAATGATATTACAAAAGTGATTGCAAACTACTACTCTATTTTTGTAATATCACATTGTGTGAAAATACAATTTCTATGTATGCATGATTGAAAATATTCTTACAAAATATTTAAAATAATTATTTTAAAAACTTATTGAAATCATTATCATGCGTTCTATTCAAATATATAAAAATTTTACTAATATGTGATACAATGAATGCGTCGCATAGCAAGCACAAGCCCCAAGTATTAATGGTAGCATTTGTGATATTACAGAGGGAGTTATGATTTTAGTAGTAGGATTATTTCAATTGAAAATAACAAAATCTATCTTTTGAGTCTCTAATCATAAAATTTATTTTTAAATGACCATGAGAGCATTTTTGTTGGATACCTAACTTTGAGGCATATAGATCTTTTTTTAAACTTTTTCAATCATTAGGAAAATTTTCAGCCCTGAGGAGGGCTGTTAAGATTCCTTTTTCTAAAGTTTCTCAAGAATAATTTTTGGATATTCAGAATTAGCAACAATGAAATTTTTTCCAGATTTTTAGAAATAGTTGTACTATTTAAAAAAAAATTCAGACAATTTTCAAAATTTTCCCTTATTGTTTACGAATTTGACCTACAACTTTTGTTCCCATAAGAAACAACCTTGGGCTCTAAGTTACCCTCAGTAAAGTAACTTACTACTCAAACTTCCTGACAGTAAAAGTTAGCTTCAGTCGATATATAAAGCCCCCAGAGCCACCAAAGACTCAAAGAGTGCTGTTTCGGACGAGAAGCAGATAACCAACGAGAACCTCCAGCGTCAACCTCCGATAGCTTCTGTCGTCATAGTGGCCGACGATGCTGCTGATCCAGAAACGAAATCGGTTGTTGTCGTTGCTCTGACGGACGGCGTCCATATCGTGCTCCTTACTGCAGTGGTGTCTGCTTGAGTGTTTTCGCTGCTGTAGCAATGGTGTTAACTTAGCTATGGCGTTTGCGATCTAGCGTCCGACTTGCATTTCAGGGGATGTTCGATGTTTCAGGGGATGTACGTTGATCGGCCGTTTCATGAGGAGTGGGAGAATACAGACTCGCGGTGTTGCAGGAGTCGTTCCAGAACTAGCGGTGCAGAAGTTTAGCCCTGCGTTCGGGAATTAGGGTTTAGAGAAAAGAGGTATGCATTCGATTCATCGTCAACTGTGTTGTATTCTCTGTGCGATTTTTCTAGTGCGTCTTGAATCTATATCATTTTGGTGATGATTTTAATTTCACTAGGGTAAAGGAAGCATACCGTCACTCTGGATTAGGGTTTGAGTTTTGTGGCGAAATTAGGGTCATAGTCGAGCAATGAGCTAAACTGGGGCGKTGGGTTTAAAAGCCTTGGTAAATAGAGATGATGATGACTATGGTTGCACTCAAAATTTCAAGTTGAGACTTCGTTCAAATTTATCAACTAAATGCTTTGAGTGATATCTTGGTGATAAACCACTGGAAATGCACTTCCAATAAGTTATTATACTTCTCCTAACCCGAAGTAATGCGATCACAGCAAGCAACAGCAAACATGATAAAAGAGACACAGGGAGCCATCAAGTAGATTGTTTTAATTCTTTTTTCTATCTCATTTCTGGGGCAAATCATACGAGTGATATTTTGTTGGATAGCTACTGAGAATGTACTTCTAGTGTTTTCTAGCACGCCGCTAATTATGGAAGTTCGCTGTGTAGGGTTTCAAGTGACGGCAGCAAGACTTTTATTCCGGTTCAAATTCAGTATTTTCTGCCGATGAGACTTTGAGGATTGTGGTCAAGAATTGGAAAAAATGTCGAAGCGSAAGTTCGGATTTGAGGGATTTGGAATAAACAAGAAATCGACGTATGAGTTTGAGTTGCAACCTGCCAATCCGCGGCTGTATCTACCTTCCCCTCCAAGGAACAGGCGTTCTGACAATATAGAAGACCATGACTTGGATAACATTGGATATGAAAACGATGAGCGCGACTCCGAGAATTTCACGGAGAGGGTGAAGTCCATGGACTCGAGGAGGATTGGATCGGCGAAGGAGAAGGGGAAGAAGGATGAATCGTGGTTTGGGAGTGATGAAGAGGAGGAGGACAAGAATGCGGCAGTGCCCGAGGATGACGATGAAGTGGATCCACTTGATGCATTTATGGAAGGCATTCACGAGGAGGTTAGATTGTTTTCCTCTGTTTTACTTGTGTCCTATCTAGTGCTTGCTTTGGTTCTCGTTACCATGTTTCTTGTCAGCATCGATACGAAGAACGGTCGAATATTTCAGATTCGATTTTCTTGGGCTGCGTATTTACTAACTAGTTTTTGTGTTTCCGCTGTTCTTTTTCAACATYCTGCGCTCGAGCTCTAACCTCTCTGATCTAATTGAAAACATTTGGAAAAGCGTTCAAATTGCCCTCGAGCTAGAAAGCAAGAGCTTTCTCGAAGGCTTATCAGTCTAGTATTTGAGTCYATTRKGGTGTCATTTGTGAATGCCTGCTTTYCGGACCAACTGAATGGAATGGAATTTTGATCTGCTTTCTGTAGGTGAAGAAAGCACCCGTGAAGCCCAGAGCTGTTGTAGAAGAGCTGGAAGATAACGAGGATGATCCAATGGAGAGTTTTCTTAAGGCTCGGCGGGATGCAGGGCTGTCACTGGCTGCTGAAGCCTTGCATGCTGGCTATGACAGTGATGAAGAGGTTTACGCGGCTGCCAAGGCAGTTGACAATGGGCAGATCGAATATGACTCTGATGATAATGCAGTTGTTACTYTGGAGAAGAAGAAAATTGAGTCCCTTGCACCGTTAGATCACAATGACGTTGATTATGACAGGTTTATCAAGGATTTTTATGAAGAGTCTACTTCGATCTCAGGTATTGTTGTCAATGTTTTGCTGGTGACTAAAAATACTAGGGTGCTGACTTCATGTTGACTATGACATTTCTGCATTAATCCGAACTGCTGTGCTTATAGATTTKYTCACCGTAGCAGACTGTGAATTTCAATTGGAAATTTCATTTTTTCACACGTGCTKAAGCAGAAAATGGTTTATGATTCGAGATGTGGTCGTATAGATAAAATATAGACTCTTAATGTTGTGGTAACAGCTAAACTGCCTTCTCGATCTTGTTTTACAATTTGTTTGCTTATGAATGCAGGCATGATTGATGAGGAAGTAGCAACTTACCGCAAATCACTCGCGATCAGAGTGTCAGGATTTGACGTTTCCAGACCTGTCAAGACTTTTGAAGACCTAGGCTTTGATGCCGCCCTGATGAATGCAATAGCAAGGCAGGGTTATGAAAGGCCGACTCCAATTCAATGTCAGTCTTGTCCAATCGTACTGTCTGGTCGAGACATGATAGGRATTGCGAAGACAGGATCAGGAAAGACCGCAGCCTTTGTTCTGCCAATGATGGTACATATAATGGATCAACCAGAGCTTGGRAAGGGTGAAGGTCCTATTGGTATTATTTGTGCACCGACCCGTGAGCTTGCTCAGCAAATCTACTCAGAGGCCAAAAAGTTCGCGAAAGTGTATGGTATCAGAATCTCAGGAGTATATGGAGGGATGTCCAAGTTYGAGCAGTTCAAAGAGTTGAAGGCCGGATGTGAGGTAGTAGTTGCCACCCCCGGGCGCTTGATAGACATGATTAAGATGAAAGCGCTGACAATGCAGCGAGCAACCTATCTTGTGCTTGATGAAGCTGATCGTATGTTTGACTTAGGATTTGAACCTCAAATTCGATCCATTGTCGGCCAGATCAGGCCYGATCGCCAGACATTACTATTCTCTGCGACTATGCCTAAGCGAGTAGAACGTCTTGCTCGTGAAATTCTGACTGACCCAATCAGGGTCACAGTTGGTGAAGTTGGAAGTGCAAATGAAGATATTACCCAGGTCAGTGGTTCCTCAATTGCTCTCTAACAGATGTAGCAGCCCGTGGTTTAGATATCAAGTCTATCAAAACGGTTGTGAATGCTGACATCGCCAGAGATATGGACAGTCATGTGCACCGAATTGGACGTACAGGRAGAGCTGGTGATAAAGAGGGGGTGGCTCATACTCTTGTGACGGGGAAGGAAGCTCGATTTGCTGGGGAGCTTGTTACGAGCCTCATAGCTGCAGGGCAGAATGTTCCCACAGAGCTCATGGACCTTGCGATGAAGGTCAGTTTCCTAGTAATTTCGCTTTGATATACCTTAAATTGCTTTCGCTTCTGATCAAAGCAAGAGGTTCAGTTGATGGGACTTGGATATGCTTATCTATATGAATAAGGACTTGRTTATGTAAAATTGTAAACACGTCGTTTAGCAAAATGTATTGCTTTTTTACCAAAGACAAGTATATAAATGATTAAGTCTGTGCTAGGTCTTCTAGACCTTTACAGCTCTTCTCTAAACTCTTCAATGTGCTCCTTGCTCTCGAATCTAATTCAGTGGCACATCTCTTTCCTGTGATGTAGGATGGTCGTTACCGTTCTCAACGTGAAGGACGGCGTAAGGGTGGGGGAGGAGGAGGTGGAGGTGGAGGTGGAGGTGGAGGCGGAGGCGGGGGTGGTGGTGGAGGTAATTTATTTCGAACCTCATCATACGGTGACCAACCTCATTTCCATTTTGGGCAGTATCGTATCTCTTGCAAGATATAAAGTAATTTTAAAGTAATTTTTATGTGCATTAATTCATATGGCTACTTGCACATTATTCTTTGATTCAGTGGATTTAACTTGTTCTGGGTCTCAAGTTCGAGCTTTTTTAAGAGTTGGATTTACCTCGAATCTGCACATGCAGGAAAAGGGAGAGGGCGTGGTGGAGGACAGGGTAAAGGTGGGCGTGGTGGAGGCGGAGGTCGTAACGTTCGAGGTGTTGATTTTGGTTTAGGTATTGGCTATAGTGCTGATGCCGCAAATACAACGCCCAGCGCASCCCAAGAAAGAGCGCCTAAAGTCCAGTACAAAAGTGAAGAAGTCCAAATGCGAGGTTCCGTTGCGGATTCTCTGAAACTCGGAATGATGGCTCGATTCAAGAATAGCTTTGTTGCAGCTAATACAGCCAACCCTGTAGCCTATACAGCACCTCAAGCTAGTACTCCACAAGGGCGTGTTTATGGTGCCCCTCCAAGTGTTAACGGGAGGGGACGCGGAAACTTTGTGTCTGCAGGTACTAAGCTTCATTGACTAATTTGAGGTGCATTTTAAATAGATGAAAGAGGAACCAAATGAAAGGGCAACATTTATGACTTGAGAGGACAACCTCTTAGTCATAGAGATACTCTTTCAAAATCCACATGTGGTCATATAATTTTCATAAATCCAACTTAAAATTATTGGCTAATCTTTAAACAACATTGCAAGCTTAGGGGGTGTTTTCAAAGTCAAACATTGATATTCACCAAGTCAATCTTGCAAGGAAAAACCTTTAACCCATATTGTGGCTTGAAATGCAAAGATGACACTAAATGCTTAATGTAGGGAGAAGAGACGACATTGCATAACTTTGGCCCTAGAAGGACGCGGGGGTCCATATGGAAATCATCATTTTTGATGTAGGACGCTGGGTTTTGGCCCTAGAAGGACGCTGGGTTAAAGAGTTCTCTATAATTCTACTGTTTTGGTATTTATTTGGTGACTTGTTTGCATTAGAAAGTGTAATTATGATGTATAAACAATTGTCCTAGTATGGAAAACCCTAACTTCTGTGTAGCTTATGGTGTTTGTTGAGGTTGATTCCTAAGCTTCATTTCACAACACGTAGGCACTTGCATCCCAAAAATCTTATACAATGCCCTTTATAGCTTATCAAAATTGTACCTTCTATAATTTGAGATACGGCAAAAAGAAGGGCCAGATTTAAAACATCTTCAAATCCCAACTGAAGGGATACCACATTTCTTTTAACTTAAAGAACTCAACACAAAAATGTCTACTGGGTCTGTCGTAAACCAATGGTCTTTTGGTATTCTATACAATCTCACCGTCCACTAGGTAAATTGATGTAAGAAACTGCCACCTCTCTCAACAGTGCAAATCTAAAGGTATTGAAACCACTGCAACTAGGTACAGTACGAAGTAATGATTTAGGATGCCACTAAACTTCCTACCTTCCTCCACTAATTGGATTCTCAAAAATCAAGTTTCGTATTCTATCAAACATTTCACATGGCTGATAAGGGTCTCTGAAAGTATTGTCAGTGCTGACCTGCATACCAATCATTAGGAGAAAAAGGTGTTCAAATGTAATTTTACAATTCCAGGCTTCCAAATTTCTTGGTGATAATAAGCCAAACGGATAAACCTGTATGTATAAGGGAAGGGTTCAGGATGGTAAGTTGCACCAATAAAAAGGACTGTCTTCGCGACTAGGACAATCTGTAAATATCAGTTGGCAAAACCATMGTCCGTGTTTCTGGGCTCTTGGGAACTGCCGACGAGCTTAGCCACTCAAAGAGTGCACGCCCTCGATAAAGAAACTGCAAAACATACATACAGTATATTTACATACTACAACGATGGCTCAAAGAGATGATGGATATCATGAGGCTTCTCAGCAAAAACAAAACTCACAAATATCAATAAATAGTGCTCAGTAACATTGGAGCACTGATCAGGAAAGAGAACTATACGCACATGGAAACATTCAACATGCTATTTCGTCCTATTATAAAGTCCAGTGCTACATAAAAAGTTGACCAGAAAGAAAATGAAAATAAGAAATCCACGRATTCACTCACAGCGTGTTGCTTGCTGAGTATTGCACTTCTCTGTATAACTGCGACAACATCAGGTGCAATCGTTCCATCCTACAGAGGCAAACAATGTTATTGCACAAAAATTCTGGTAAACTACTCCAAAAAATGCTGAAAAGAAAGGGCATGACCGTTTGAGAAAAGATGAGAAAGAACACATACAGGATCCAGGAGAGGCTCCAAAGTAATGCAACAAATAGGAGCAGAATGTTGAGGCCCCTGTGAGAACGCGTCTATAACTCCCATCCCGAACAATGGAACCTCCGGGCCTCCCATCAAGGCTTTCAGAACAGCTTTCCGCACCTAAAATCAATACGAGAGAAACAATGCTCACTGCTATTTGTGTCATCGGTACTTCCTTGCTTGACAAGTTGAAATTCAGGCAATGAAATGCAATTAATAATATTACTGCATACACTACTGTAAATTCGTTATCCGAGAAATCAAGAAGAAATAGGAACTAAGAAATCCAGAATCTTGTGAATCGCCAAAGAAAACTACATTTGAATTTAACCAATTCTTGAGSACTATTGCCTCATTCAAGTTAATCTAAGTGACCGAAATATCAACATCAGGCATTGAAAGAACAAGTGGGCGCAATAAACATGACAACAGAAGAAGCAAGTGTCTCTTGTTGCAATTGCTGAAGCTCTACAGAAAACGCAAGAGAGTCCTAGAGGTCACAATTACCGGTGATGGCATTGCTGCAACATAGACTTGCTCAAGGCAATAATGCTGGTACAGACACTGGGCCACCTTCGCCTTCTCCTGAGATAWCTGCGAGTCCATATGACACAATAAGCACACAATATCCACAAAACAAGCTGCCTACGTACATGTGGTGCCTGAGTGGAACTATGAGGTCTGCCAAGCATTACAGATAATTTAGGGAATAATCAAATCATACTTGCAATGTAATAGAAGCTGCAGCTTCAACATCCGCATTTGTGTTCAAATCTGCTTCAATTGTTGGGTTGTTGCATACAAGCCCAGCGATGATTTCCACCTGCATATATAAAAAAAAAGAAAAAAGATGCAAACAATATCAGAAGCGACGAGCATAAACTTGAGTTTGAGTATCCGCCTAACAGTATATGACCATCAAAAGCTACCCTAGGTGTCAAAGGTACCAAAAGAGCTAAAAAGCGTAAGGATGGAGCATGACGTAAATTCCTTTCCATCAGAATAATATGTTGAGATGGACCAATGGAAAGTGATTTCAGCCTGCCATTGCTGCATAAATGATTCCGACACATCCTAACTAGCACTTTGTGATATAACCCCTCCAGTGAGATCCCGCCTCAAGGAAAATCAAAAGACAGACTTCTGCACAAGACTTACCAGATATCCAAATAAAAGAGCGGTGTCTTGATTTGGACAAGCCAAAGCAACTAGTCCCCTGCAATTCCATGAAGAGAACCAAATCAGAACTATATTCAAGCGCTCTGATGAGAGTCTGTCAACCACATTTATACAATAAAAGGGTAAAGATTGGTTTATAATAATGCCAGCAATTTTTTACCTCATGACTTGGGGATCCAAAGCACGTTGCCACAATAGCTGATCCAAAGATCTGGTTAACAAAGGCTGCACAAAAAATAACTCATATGAAATGAACTTGGTGTCTCACATTTCTGCCTGGTGACGAGGAAGGCAAGCAAAGAGCCAGCAAGCAAAGGAAGTCACGGAAACTGCTTTTGCGGTCCGTCACTTTACTAAAGTATGATACTCTCTTGTTTCCAAAACACGCCTGGGTGCGGCGGAGTGACGACGGATGGATGAGTCATCCCCAGTACATCCAACTGGACTTATTTCGCAGCGGACTGGCCAGTGGGGTGGGGCCACGGTGGCAACACGCTTTTTGACATCAGTAACTTCAATTGGGGGGAATCCAGGTCAACATCCACCCAAGCGATTTTGTGCATGTTCTAGAGCAGTACAGTACTGTAGAGGGCAACATGAATTTTTTGCCTTACAGAAAGATAGAAACGACAGGGATTGCCAATTTTTTGTGATTTTTTTCCTTGAATTCAAATTACTATGAGTTTGCAAAGCCTAAAGTTGGCCTGAACCCATTCCCAATGCATAGAGTCTTCCAATTCCAATCATTTAAAAACTAATTTCCCGCTCACTTCTTTCTGATATGTGTCATGAATTTGTTAGTCCCAATCAGAAATAGGAGTGAAAAATGCATTCTAAGCTTTGGTTGGAAATCTGTTCTAATTTTGGTTGAAAATGGTTGCACCTACAAGTTGGGTATGGATCCCTAGTTGGTAGTGGGTGATTCTACCATAAGCTAGTTATGTGATTTTTTTGAGGGGGGGAGAGGGTGAACCGACCCCTCACTTGGCCCCTTGGAAAAACATTGAATTTTTTATTTTCCACATATGATAAATTTTTACAAATTTTGAATTCATATTTGCAATGAGAGCCCCCACATTAGCTATGAAGAGTCAAGGTGGCCAATTCACCCTGATCAAGATGGGGGTAGAACAAAGGGTCGGGGTGGACTGGACCCCTCACTCGACCACTCCAAGTAATTCTAGGGGTGCAAGTAAAATAAAATAAAAACTATTTGGGGCTTGATTAATTTATCTTGTACATCGCTCCAAGCCAATTCAGGGCCTCTAATTGCAAATATGAATTTAGAATTTGCAAATTCTATCAGGCATGGAAAAGAAAAAACTTCAAGGTGTTTCCAAAAAAACTTCAGGGTGTTTCCGAGTGGCCGAGTGAGGGGTTAATTCACCCCGGCCGAATAAAGTGGGGTTGGGGGTTGCTAAAAGCATCCCCAATGTGTGCATAGTGACAAAAGTGTCACAATGCACTCAAAATCCAATTTATTTTTATGTAACAAACCCCTCAACCCCCCCCAAAATACATAATTAAAAAAGTTTTGAACCCCCCCTCCCCCTCTTTATAATTCTCAAGAAACAGGAACTGCTCCAAACAATATGGGATATGTTTCCCAATATCCGTATTCGTACATGTATTCGTATCTGTATTTGTACCGTATATGTACCGTATATGTATCCATATATGTATTCATATCTATATCCGTATCGTATTTGTATTTGTATCGTATCTGTGTCCGAGATCGTGTCCAAGATCAACGGTTGTGGCGGGGGGGTTGTAATTTTTTTTAAATAAAAAATCAATTGCTCTGGTTATTTACGAGGGAGGGAGGGGGGAAACTAATACCAAAATGATTGGCAGCCTCTTTTCACTGGATAGTGCCATTGTTGATGGTCAGGGTGAACTGACCCCCTCGCTCAGCCCCCTTCCTTTCAGAGGTACAGGTGGAAAAAGAGACTCCCTTTTTGTGCTTGAATAATTTATCTCTTACACCTATGCAATTTGATTTAGGGCCTCTGATTGCAAATATAAATTCGAAATTTGTAAATTTTATCATGCATGAAAAATTAAAAAAATTCAACGTTTTTCCTTGGGGATGAGTTAGGGGTCAAATCACACCGGCCTTGTTGATTGGGGTATGAAGTCTATTGTGGATTGTTTGGTTACTACACATTAGGTGGAAACACCTAAAACCATTAAAATAAATAATTTCGCATAGCTGCAAGTTGTCTTTAGTTGGGGGGAATGATTTTCACCTACTAGCAAATGGAAATGATGAACTTACAAAAAAGAGGGATATTTTTTGGACCAACCATGTGARTTTTATAATTTTTYAAAGYGGACAATGTATAGACCATTGAAATCCACACTCAACTTGCCTGTTGSTGACTTARTTGAGCGTTGCCAAATACATGTAAAAAGTCAAGGGGGGGCATTTTAGAGCCCTTAAACCATGCCAAAATTGATTGCAATGTGTCTCTTAGTAATATGAAGTAGTATACACTAGTGTTGGCAGTTTAGTTAACCATAATGACATTTGGTGGCAACCACTTTGTTGTCTTTAATACGGTCTTAATCATGAGCAAATGTGCTCAATAATCACTCTAACATGTCTCTAKTGTRCTCCATGCATGGCCTCAAWTACACTCAAAGCATCAAATGACAATTTTAGTGCCAATTATAGTTCCAATAAAATTAAAATGCTTTTAATAGGTGCACCATAGGGTACATGGACAATTTTAAGGGTGCTTTGGATTTTCAATGGAACCATGTTGGGAAATAAGAGAGACATGATTAGAACTTCAAAGGACAAGAATATTCCTCCCCTATGAATCACAATGGGAAGCTATATGTTTTTGCTTTGACCACCTATAAACCCTAAAGTTCCATGACTATGTTTTCACAAAAAATGCTCTAAAATTGCCATTTTCAATACAAATACCAAATTTTTGAAAAAAAAATTGACACATGTAACCCTAGGATCTTGTAGTATGCTGACTTGAGAACATGTGGCAAAAGCTTCAAAAGTTTCCATTGCGTGGATTGCAAGATATGAGCATTCAAATTCACTGAAATCATTCTTTTGGTCTTGCAAAAAACAGGGCAGTTGCACTTTACAAGCTTACTTTTCTATGAAAAAATGTCCAAAATGGTGGTTCTTCTATAGATTCTTCTTCCTACACAAGTTCGCCACATGCTTGAAAGTTTTTAGATCATTTGGAATTTTACAACACATAGAAAAAAGAATTAAGTAGAAAAAACTAGAAAATGATTCAAAATACTAAATTGTTAAGAATTTAATTATGTAATTGAAAACTGTCAATCCCAATGGTTGCAATGTTATAATAAAAAAATCTTCATCCTACGATTTTGTTTTTCCAAAAATATTAAAAATTGAGTGTGATGAAAGGTTTTTAAAGTTCATTTTAGAGTAGAAAATCGATAACTTCCCACAAACAAAATTTCCTCATAAATTTTGACTCATTGATCAAAATGGAATGATTAAAAGCTTTCTACGTATACACAACTCAAAAACCAATTTCAATTTTAAAAAAAAAAAAAAATGGTTATCAGCTTAAATAGTCGATATACGGGAAAAAAATAACATATTAGGTCATAACTTTTGAATTTTATTTCCAAATGTCATGAAATTTAGTGCACATGAAAGATACTCCTCATTGTCACTTCTTGTTCACATTTGGGACAAAAATATGGAAATCTCTAGTCACAAGTCCTTGCCCAAAATCGCTATGTAGCCAAAAAAATGCATGTTGGACCTTTAGGGAATTAGGGGTTAATGTATCAATTTTTTTCAAAAATTGAATTGGCCAAAATACATGTGAGATAACCCTTGATTTGCCATTTTTTTTTGCAAAAACAAATTGTGAATTCAATAATTATATGTGAGGTCAAAACATCTAAAATTATAAAGTGAATCAATGAATGAACATTTTGCCATGTGTAGAAGCCATATAGGTGAGTTCATTGAATTCATTAAATGGTGACTCTCCAACCCAATTCTTAGACTTTGAGTCCCAATTGCAAACTATATGCAATAAAAACTATTCCATTCCATTTATAATACAATGTAATTGAATTTGATCCAAAAGCAGAATTCCACATTGGATTGGAGTCCATAATGGACTACTTACCTTAAATATGGTGTGAGACTTTGGGTTTAGAATTTATCTATAGTTTGGATGTTCAAAGTACTAGATGAAGTTGTTTTGGAAAAAATTATCCTGAGGAGTAGAGCATAGAGAAAAATTCCCAAATAAACAATCTTCATCTATTATACAAACTTTGTAGAGAATTTTCAAAATTGGAATGAATTATAAATTCTTTACTTTATGGGGATTCYTCTACATGTATACCCTTTGAGTGGAAGAGATTTCTTTTATAATCCTACCACAAGAAATATTTATGGTTTGAACCAACCAATCGATATGATTGGGCTTGAATTTCCAAATAAAAACTTACTATTTTATAACTGTTTCATTTTCCTATTTAAACTTAAACAATTGGAGTCTCTAATTCCAAATATAAACTCAAAATTTTTAGTCATGATAAAGAATAAAGCTCATCATTTTTATTAAGGTTGTACAATGACTATGTGTTGAGCAAAAATTTCACTTCAAAAAGAGCTAAAGTCTATAGACATTATTGTTGAAGGTTTTTAAACTTCAAAGACTATAATGTTTCAATCAATAGGGCCCAAAAATTTGAACTTCTTTCTCACTTAGAGTTGTTTTTCTAGTCCCAAATAACAATTATAAGCCAAATTTGATTAATTTCAACATCAAAAAGTGCAATAGGAAGATCATTTTGGGACATAAAAAGAAGGCCAATAGGAAGATCATTATGGGATGGAGGGAGTATGTTACAGTGGATGCAGCTAACTGACGGATGGCCAAGGTGAAGTAACCACCTCATTGCCCCTTTTTTTTTATCCTTGGGAAAAACACTAGAATTCTTTTGTCTGCCACGTATGACAAAATTTGCAAATTTGCAAATTCATATTTGCAATCAAAGACCTCAAATGAGCTTGGGGAGGTGAAGAAATACAAAATTGATGCGGCACAAAATAGGGGCCAATTTTTACATTTACCATGTGATAGAAGCAACGAGGTGGTCAATTTACCCTGGCCGCTAGTGGGATGACTAAAGGGCTAGAACAAACAAAACTGATGGTTCTAACCCTTAAAGGACAAACCGGTGACGCTGGAAACTGGTTCGCTTTGGATACGGTGGGAATCACCGGTTCAAAAAAAATCCAAAAGCACTCATTGGAAGGCAAAGTACTGTGGGAGATCTCCCTTTATCACACAAGATTCTGAGGATGAGTGGTTTCACTTTTGTCACACACAAGAAGATTTCCTATCATCCAATAGGCACAATACGTCCACCTTGACGTTCAAGGGCTAAGTTACAATATCAATGTGGAAGGGGTCCGTGTTGCATCCTTGAAAACATGACTTCTAACGTAGAGTGAACAAAATGGTCTTCTAGATGACTCCTCAGCCAATTGCAATCCTCACATTAATCCGTAGAGAAGGTTGCCCCTCATATTCATACAGTGAGTGGACAGAGAGGACTTTGAAAAAATGGTGTTGCATAGAGTGTCGTATGGGGTTAATTTTTTTTGTAGCCTTACAAGAACAATGGGAGTGCATGTTATGAAATTTGCATAATTTCTAAGTAAGCAGAGAATTTATTGTAAAGGATTTCTCTGTAATTAGCCTTGCAATGAAGTAACATAATAGACCACATTGTAGTTCCTAATTGCAGTAGGGGTTGATTGATAAGTCCCTCTTAAGTATCTAGTAAAGCATAATACCTTCCCATCACGGGCAAGACCAGTGTCTGGTTATGCAATGTTACGAAGTACATGGATTTGTCCTAATATTGCATGAAAAACTAATTTTACCAAAGTCGCATCATTCATCGAAACATTGTTATGCCAATTAGCCAATGAGACAAGGCGGGGGCTTTTTGCACTTGAGTGCATTCTTGAAAAGGAAACCCTTGCAATGAATAAAATTGTCTTCATGATGATTCCTCAAGCAAAGTCAATCTTTTAAGTAACTATTACAAGGGAATTGAACCCATCAAGGGGCTTTGAATTTCCTTAATAGTTTTGGTACTAATTGAATTAAGTACAAGGTTGTCCACATTCTCACTACAACCACCACTTAAGACCACTAGAAGTTGATAGTGGCACATGGCATGTGGAGATTTGTGGAAGGCATTTGTTAGCCGTTCTCTCTGACTAAGCCAAAAAATCTTGGAGATGGATTGGGTAATGAGATGAGATCGTGGAGATGGATTGGAATACCAAGACAAATATTTGAGCCCATCATGCAAATCTTGGCCCAATTAGTGAGTTGAAAAGACTCTTTTTCACAAAAAAATTTGCATTATATAGCGGCCCTTTCTTGGGTTCAATTTTTTCCTAATCTAAGAAATCCCTCCCGGGCATCTAACAAAGCAAAATTTCTTCCGAGCATGGCGAGGACCATGACTTGGTTATACATATTGTTCATTGACTATTGAGATCTTGAAAGATTAACACTAAAATGACAATTCTATCACTATCAATTCATCAACTATAAAATTACCAATTGATTAAATTGATAAAAACATACCATTAAGTAATAATGGTGAAGATTTCACATTTCTTTAACAATGATTTTTTAATTCATTGGATACTTTTGGGAGTAAAATTGCTAATCTTTGAAACAAAAGAGTTGTCTGCTAAAAGTAACCTCCATAACATTATTTACACATGAAATATTGTATTTTGTAACTCTTATTTGAAAGGTTTGAAGGACTATAACATTGTTTACCAATGAGATAGACTTCCCTTTGCATCTTTGAAAATGAGACCTCCACAATGAACAAAATTGTCTTATATGGCTCGACAATCCTTACATTAACTAATTAGCCCTTGCAAGGCATCTAGGATTGCAATAAGACCTTACAAGCATGGAGAAGACCATTGCTTGGTCATACATTGTTTAATGTTTGGTTTGTTGTGCACATGGTATGAATCCTTCAAGCACTAAATGTTATGAAGTAGTCTTATTGGATTAACACTTGTGGTCCTTTGTGTCCCTTGCAAACAAAATCTTCTCAATCTATAAAGTGTAAATGACTTGTCATAACATTTGTCCGTACTCCTTGCAAGATCCCTTGCCATCCCTAAAAATCTAGAACCAACTAATCTCTTGCATAAAGTGTAAATGACCAATCATAACATTTGTACGTATAACAGATCCTCTTGCTTGCCGAACTCCCAAGTTCCTCGCTCTGGTTGCCCCTGGACAAAGCACCATCTTCAAAGCGATTGGCCAAGCTACATTGAAATGAGAGTTCAAACATGATCCCACCAACCAAGTAGCGCCAACTAGCGAACTGGAATCGATTGGTTAGCAAATTGGTGCAACTCCCACAAACTAACTTACAATGAAATTATATCCATTTCCACTGTGTAACGTAACTCCCCCCCTTTATTCAAGTAAGCTAATTACGCCTATATTAATACTTTGAAGTGCTAAATCTGCCCACATCAATCACGTAAAAGCAATTAGCTAAATTAAAACCCCCCATTTACTTAGCTTGCGAGTGGAAGAACACTATCCGGTACGTAATTTCGAACAAAACAATGGGCCTTAACACCCCAGTTAGCTAATTAACACTTCAGTACTTGGCTGGTGACGGAGGAGCCAAACAAGACATTCAGCCAATGATTTAAAAACAAAACAAAACATATGCAGTGCTTTTTCTTTCAAAAGTGCTACCAAAAGCAGGTGTCAGAWGAAAAAACACTGGTCCTATCTAGTGGCTTCTTCCAACTGAATAAGTGAAATYTCGGCATGCAAAAGAGAATAATAAAATGATACCTCCATGTTCCTGTCGAATAACTTTCACATGAGGAAACACAGGACTCGATTCGACTGAAGCATGTGGAACTCTAAACCCTAAATTTCCACCGTTCGGAAGCGTGTTGTCTAAATGTAGAAGATGTTCCAAAGTTCGATCTGTAGAGCCGTCGTCCACAACCACGACCTCATACTCTCTAATTCCACTGCGCTCRTACCCTTCTTGCTCTTCAAGTGCTTCCAGACACTTTGTGAGAATTGGAAGACGGTTGTAGGTAGGTATTATGACACTCCACAATTCTCCCTTTGCATTGCTGGTCCTGGATGATTCGAATTCATTTGGGGCTAACTCGGACGAGATGTTGCGACCGGCAATAGTTTGGCTCAACGAGGCATTGCAGAGCAGTGCTGCAACCTTAGGTCTCAAAGAAACTGCACGAGACAGCATAGAGACAACTGCATGGTCTAGAATGCCTGGAGTTCTAGACTGTTGGGACTTGCAAGAACCTGAGAAATAGGGAAACTGACCAAATCTCGGAAATATGGACGATGCCATTATGAATTGCACAGAACATTGCAGCTACAACCTAATGATATTCCTGGCTCAACACCTAGCCATCCACGAATCGAAAGCCCCGAAGATCACATGCCCAAGGGCAATCAACAATGCTGCTGACATGATACAAATCAAAGCCTCCTGTTGGACAGCTAAACCCAAAACCACAAGAGACTCAAAAGCGCCACTTCATCAGACGCTCAATTGGCGTACGTCCCCGCCGATAATATGCACCTAYTGCCAAAGAAGTGATTTCAAACATTATCAAACAGAAAGAAAAAAAATCTTAAACCCTAGTACCAATTAAACTTTGATCCATCATAGCTTTGTCTAAATAATGAACTCTTTGATCCTCATCCATTCATCAACAAGTGCATATAAAATATGATAGGAACTCAATATAAGAACATATCATGAATTGAACTATGCTCAACAGCAAAAGTGGCGACCTCGGTTATCCCTACCTGAAATGAAATTCACGTCTCAACCCAATTGAGAATTTCGAAGCTGGCACAGCAATTTCACATATCAGAAGGACATCATCCATCACACGATAGTTTCACAAGAATTGAATTATTCAGGGTATCACAACTGAGACCCAAAACCTCCTTCTAAGCTTTGGATATGGTCAGCGAAGTCGAACACATTGATGACTTTTCAGAACACAAGTCTTGACAGAGCATCGTCACAATTGCTCGAACTGAGAGTGTTACATCCACGAACTGAAAGCCATTACGGTACAAAATGGTGGCATTTGCACCTTCTAGCTCCTGGTTTCGCAAACGGGGGCGCTACTCAATGGGACACACTACTGCCTATCAATCTGGAGACGAGAACAGAACAAAACTGCAGCCCTAAACCCTAAAAACCCTAAAACCCTAACCCTGCAGAATTTTACATGAATGAGTGAATTGTAGGCCCCCCACCTTCCGAAAAGCTTCTGCCATGATGGGAGAGAAGCGCTGGTGTCGCAAGTGCAGCAATATCATCGCCAGAGACACGAATTGCCCTCGGATTGTGCTCTTGCGTGAACCCTAAACCCTAAAATTCCCTCTGAAGCGGTTTGGTTCTTTACCATTGTCAATTGTGACCATGAGAAACTTTTTTCCTACAAATGAGGTTTTAGGTTGAGTTAGTGATCAAAATCAATTGTTCTGCGAGATGGTGATGGAGTGATTAGTGACTGCAATAGGAATTTTCACTTTATTAGTGTAAATTTATCATAGGAAGTGAATTTTYTAGGCCTCCAAGAGCATCTCCACTCTTTCATTGGTAAGGGTCTTTCATTGGTAAGGGGCTTGGCTCAAGTCTAAAACAAGCCTAGCCTTCCATATCTCCCCCGTTGTAGACACTTTCAAGATAAGAATGAGCCTAAGTTCTGTAAAATGAGTTGCTTTCCATCGTCGCAATCCTCCCATCTCTTGACCAAGCTTGGATTCTGCTTATCTAACAATGTTTCTGTAAAACACTTTTTGAAAAGTTTGACAATTGTAGAAACTCCCACCAATGAAAGTGCAAACCTGCATTCCACATCAAGTAATTATATTGAATATAATGGAGATATGGAGAGGAGTAAAGCACTACTTTGTTGGTAGAGCCTAGAAGGACAATTAAACTTGCAAAAAGCCATTTAGCAAGGCAATTTTCTCATTGAAAGGGTGGAAATACTCTCTTGTTGTGGCCATATTAGTGACTACTTAAGGTGAATAAAATATCCATAGTAGATTCACACTTTGTTACTTTCCAAATACTCATCAAGAGACTCTTCCAAGTTAACTAGACATCTCACATCAAAAATTCATAACAAATTCATACTTGGGTAGACTGCTCTTAACCCCTAAAGTCCCGTTGTCACGGGAGACAAAATGAATTTCGGGCAAGTTCCTATGAGCTCAATTTTTGGAGAAACTTTTTGAAACTTTGTCATGACATAGATAAACTTATTAGCTTTTGGGAAATATAATTTTTATTTCAATCGGTGCCTGGGAGCAAAAGTTATGCCACAATAACCTCAAAATGGGGGAAAGCGGGCAGCAAAAAAAATCCACAAAAAAATGAAAAAAAAAAAAAAATAATATATTTTTTCCTCATAGATTATTTATTTTTTCCTCATAAATTATTTTTTTGTTTCCTTCAGGAACTGCAATAATTTTGGAAGTTTTGAGTGGTTTTTGACAGAAAAATGGCCTTGGGACTTTAGGGGTTAAAGTGACTATTTAAGAGCTTATTGCATCTTCAGGGAAGCTAAACTCCTTGAAACAATTTTCAGAAAATTCTCATAGGAAGAAAAAAGGAATTGGCATCTAACCCAAGTTATTTCATATTTTTTGGACCTTCAAGGAATTAATTACAAATTTTTGAAGTTGTAATGTGGTGGTCATGGGTGCTTTACGAGCAGACTACCTTATGTCCAAAAAACAAAATTTCAACTGCGCTCTCCCTAAGTCTAGCAGTTTCAGTGTTGAAAAAAGGTGCTGAAATCTTCTCAAAAACACATTTGGAGGTGAGATTTGATTTCTAAATCGACTCAAATGAAAAAACTTTGAACTACAAAGTGATTCAAAACCAGAATCCAAACACTTTGGTGAAAGAAAATATCATAAAAATGACTCATTGTGTTTGCAAAATGGATTTGAAATGTCAAAAAATAGTGAAAAAGTAGCCAAAAATCACATTTGTGGCTGTACCTCCTTCTACTAAAATGACTCTCAGTCACTCATAACATCTTGGATGGATATGAAATTTTAACCACACAAACTAGATTAGTAAGCGCAACTTTCCCAACCAAAATTATTGAAAAAAGATAATACATGAAGAAGTTATGAGTCGCCGAAGTTCACTGAAATGCAAAACTTTCTGGATTTTGAACTTTGAATTGCTCCCAAACATTCAAATGAACTTGGATTGGCATGAAAATTTTACCACAATAACCAAAACTTTTTGGGAACAAAACTCAACAATTTTATTGAAATCAAACATTTGATGAAAAAGATACAGTCCCCTGAAGTTGAAGCCATCACAATGCAGTATGCTGAACCTAATTTGAACCTGAGAACTTCGAATGACTTTCACAAACTCAATACGTCAATTCCTTCAAAATTCAAGAACAAACAAAATATAAGCATTTTTGGAGTAAAATTTGTTGGAATGGATTTGAAATGAGGTTCTTTTGACATGGTGATTTTTTGAAATTTTTGTGTTTTTACAATCTATGAACTCATTTTGGCAAATCTGGTTTTGAACTAAAGTCAATGCAATTTTGGCTTGGTCAACCACTTGACACACTTGCACATTGGTAATTTTAGAAAAATATGTGCTTTAGTAACACCAAATCTAACCCTTAAATAGAATAGCAGCTCGATAGAGTATCTCTAAAAATTATAATAACTTTCATCCAAGCAGTTGGGAGGATGAATCTGAAGTTTCAATCTGTTCATTGTCCAGAAACTGGACATTAACTCCAGGGTTAATACCGAGTAGTAACTAAGCACAGTACAAATTTGTGGCAGTTTTGGGTGTAGTGTTGTACCCACCTTATTTGTATAAAAAAAAGAGAAAAAAAAACACGGAGTAAACAGCACCGAGTCACCGACCCACTTTATGTTAAATCTCTTCATCACACCAGCAGTACTGTACAGGTAGTCAATGCACAGATATATCAAATTAAATGCTTTCAATTGGCACGTGCACATTACAAAACATTAATTCCCCCTCACCAACTAAAAGCTGCTTTGACTGACCAAAGCCAGCTGCATAACAAAACATCTGTCTGAACAAAACAAGCACACACAACCAAAAATCCTGTAAGTACAAACAAGCTCAGTTTCGGGTGTCTTTATTATAACGTAGTTACTGATAATCCAAACACCGATGCAATCAGTCCCTGTAGTACCTTACATCTTTTTAATCCTATATAAGTTATATGTCACAAACAACCCAATCAACACTATTCTACAGCTRCAATTAATACTATATCAAACGGTTTAAGCTCGTCACCACCAACCAGCCACCGCACTCACACACTCCGAAATCTCGAACTTCTATCCAAGCAATAACTACACTCACTGCTACACACGCATCACCTTCCAATATCTACACTTTCCTGCCGTCAATTCCAAGTCACTCACTCGTAGAGCTAGAAATACAAGGTCAAAATACCAAGTGAAGATCATCGACCAAAACCGCCTAGTTTAGCTAGTAATTGAACCCTAACCCTGGGCTGTATGAAACTCTCTACCTCTGTATAAAATACAACCAGAAGGAAACTAATGAAGTACTAATTAAAAACCTGTAAGCAGTATTGAATTCAAGTTCCGAGAAATTTGTAAWTAATYAATTTAGGGCTTGGCCAATTCAACTAGGAAGATGCATTGGGGCACGCCAGTTGTTGCACTTTCCATTGCGTMGGCCCTCCTGCAGCAAACTTGAAAGTGCARGCCACACGGCCACTGAATTTGTTCTTGAGCATTTGGCCCATCACGTAAGCTCGTGTGGAGATGGTGCCCTCCAGTTTCAAAGTCACGCCCCCGCCGGCGAAGTTGTAGCTTTGGTCGAAACTGGGACCGGCGCCATGAAGGAATTGCTTGTCTGCAGTGATGGCGACTGCCACTTTCTTGGTGGAGCTTCTTGGCAGGTAAAATGCTTTGAGCTGCACACACAGAACGAGAGAAACGTCAATTTCGTTCATTAACCCTTTTACGGACGAAGGATTGATRATTTAAAATAGACTACTTTAATTGATCATACTGACTGTGGAAAATATCATGTAAAYGGAGGTAGTCTTTACAACATGAGATTGAATGCAGGACACTACATGTATTGGTTTAAAAAGGAAATTATTGGAGCTTCAAATAAAAATCTTCATATCCACTCTTCAAAACATTCTGCATCGCGAAACTAGGATTTCCAACCTCAGTCCCCTCCTGGCTCCGTGAGTCATTTCATATGCTTCCATTCTTTAGGGTTTAGGGTTCACATCACTATTTTAATGGAAACCAGGCCAATTTAACCAAATTGACGTTGATACATACAGTACCCAGGCCACGCGTGTTCAATYTGATCCTTTGTGYTTCGAAAACTACACATATGTTTTGTCATTGGATTCAAGTACGGTGGCATGCAGGGGTGACTCGATTGTCTGGCCACTAGACAAAGTGTCAATGAACACGACGTCAAACATGTCTAATAGTCCCGTCTGTAACACAAACGTATTCTTCGCTAGACATAGAATAACTAGAATGTATTGAGAGTACTCTTGAATAATTTAAAGTTGTTGAAATATTTGTCTAATATGTTCACCACCTCAACCCAACAAGTTGAAGAAAAAAGAGAACTCTGTGTGTATGTGGGTACCTGGCCTCCGGCTATGGAGAGGTCGAGGTACTTGAATCCCAGTGGAGAGCCTTTGACGTGATACCCAAAGAACCGGGACGGATTGTAGAGTTGCARCGTTGCGGTGGAGTTGAGTGACGTCACCATCGTCGGCACTCCCGAGTTATCAACTCCGTCTTCTAAACCAAAGTACGAAAATGCCACATTCTGCACACCACAAAGAACAACATAAAATACGTGAGGGAGATGACATTGATTTAGACAAAGTCATAATATAAAGTACCCCTAATACAAGGTCTTGATACAATACCAGTACTAGTAGAAAACAATGTCCAAATCAGCAAAAGCACCTCCAAATCAACCCAACTTTGTTAATTCATGTTCTGATCAACCCGTCCGAAGCAACAATCCGAAACTACAAGATGTGGTGATTCGGACATTGTTTTCTACTAGTGTAGGTACTGAAGTGAACTAAAACTGTTAGTAGTATTTTCTAGCGCAAATGCCTGATTTTAATATTCACTAGGGCTCTCCAAAGGCTTCATAATCCAATGCAATCTAATATGGCCTTAAACAACAGACGCACTGTCGAGGCAACAGACAAGTTTGGCTAGCTGTCTCCAACAATTGCAAGTCAATTTGGGCGAGTTGATCGATTCAAGGCAACCTCCTAACAATTCAAGCCCGTCGACAACAGTTTAGCAGCAATTGTGCAAAAATTCATGTTAATGACTATATACCGCCAACCGGTCTGGCTGTTCCTT
Source organism: Pleurozium schreberi (assembly GCA_006891605.1). Lineage (NCBI taxonomy): Eukaryota > Viridiplantae > Streptophyta > Bryopsida > Hypnales > Hylocomiaceae > Pleurozium > Pleurozium schreberi. The sequence goes on along the minus strand of VACF01001353.1, from coordinate 82,834 downwards.
GCTCTTAAGCCTGTACCGGCACTCAAAATCCCAGGGGCACAACAACGCCACTTTATCACCTAGTTCGCCTCTTTCTTAACCAGCTCTCATAAACTTAATTATTCTCCAAGAATTAACATCTAGCTATAAAACTTCGAAACTTCATATCTTTCCCAAATTAGGACGCATTCTTCGGAGCATCAAAATACTCTTTCATTCGCAATCAAGAACACATGAAGTACTTTAGACCATTCTAACTACGCTCAACAGCCTAAGTGGTAACTTTGCATGTCCCCACCTTAGGGCGGGGACAGTCAAGAAGAGATCGGCAGCCGAAACATATACTGCATGCCCCCGGTACTTGAATTGAAGCAACATGAAACATTAACCATTACTACCAAGTTACATAAAGCCATACAAGATTTCCAGCTAATAGAGATATATGAGGTAGACGTTCCATTGACCAAACAGTACATTAGAGGCTCCAGCGAYCATACATGTGAGCTCGGATTCGTGCTAAGTGTGAYAATAATTTATCTATTGGCGATTAATTATGTGCAACTGGTTTTTAGTTTAACACAAAAGAGATGTGCAATAGTTAGGTTGGTGCACGTTCTTAGATTGTGGAAGGARACGGTCCGAAGGTCACCTGTATGGTGAATGGAACAATTCCCTGGCAGTATGGTGAATGGAGACTTTACAATAGTTCGGGCAAGAAGCTATGGTTCTAGTGTTTTTGGTTGATTGCTARAGTTGAGGCTCGCGCTACAAGGAAAAGAAAAGGAAGCATGGAGCCTGGCATTTGCAGTGGGGTTTGCCGTGCCCAGACAGACCAATAAATATACCTGGACCGTGACGTGCGGCGCCTTAGGCATGGTGGCGGCCCAGAACAGCAGCGCGCCGGCAAAGAACACCACCATGGTGAAGAAGACGGCGATCCACACCAAGCAGCAGCGAGACAGCCGCACCTTAGACTTCTCGCCCCCCGCRCCTTCCTCCTCCTCCAGAATGGTGTTCCCGGGTGCCCACGGTCGGTACGAGCCCTTCTTCGTCGCGACGCCGGCCGGCTGCGGCAGAACGCGCCGCGACCCGGGCTTGGGTGTGTGCGCGCCGAACGGGAGTGAGTCCATGGATGCCGTAAAAATTTCAAAGAAAAATAATGAAAAGTCTATTCGTAGTGAGCTGCCCAAAATCGCTATGTTGCCAAAAAACGCAGTTTGGTCCTTTAGGGGTTAAATTCAACTGCATGGTAATAGGATACCACCATTCWTCAAATTTACGGCAAGGACATGTTTCCATTATGCCTTCAGAGACACGTGTAGAAGCGATAACCTCACGGTGTCATTGACAGAAGTAAGACTGGCTGAGMGACTCCCATCCAACCTCTTTGTACAACAAAGAAAAGCACATCCATATTGTCCACTTGAAATTTTGCTTGTCCACTCAATGTTAATTTTTTATTTAATTTTATATAACCAAAAGATCCTAGCCAATAATAGAGGTTACTACTTCATATTTACCCTACAAGGCGCCATGCACTTAGTTACAATAGCCACACTTCTAATGGTGCTTTGCTACGCGTGATTTAGGTGCTACAATATTACTGTAATATATGAGAAAGTATTGGACAAGTGATGAAAGTCTCACAGACAACTGAAGGTGATTGACAAGCGCTGAACTTGGTGGGTGCATGGCCATTCTTCCAACTGTGGTGCCGAGGTTGCTAGTTCTACAGACATTACGATGGCCCTAAACCAAAAAAGGGGTAGAAGTTGATGGTGATAAATTTTCCATTGTGCATGTAACAAAATCTAGAGCTCCCTCAAAAACAACATGTTTAGTTGAACCTTTGCTGAAATCACCATGGAATTCTCCATTTCATTAATTAAGCATATTTATGACAATAGTAAATCACCATCCATATTTTTTTCATCAAAAATTACCGCTTTGGTATAATTTCAAAAAACTATAGTATTCATCATGTCTTCTTTCTAATATTGAATCCTTTTAGCCCAATGTCCACACCTTCCAATTTTGCATTTCAAAAAATCTAAGATTGGAGGCTAGAAGAGGTGCTTGACACTAAGAAGTTGAACAGAGCATGATTGAAACACGTGAAAAAACTTTGATTCAAGAGCTCCAAAGGTCCAATATAAGCACCCTCTAAACAATCAATTATTTCATGGTTACTTAAAGATTGGGGGACCCTTCTATTCCTCAATGCTAAGCTTATATTATATGAATCTTGTTTCAAAGACAAATTGAAGTCATCAAGATTATTCTTTGTTCCATATTTTTTAAAGTCTTCAAAAGTTAGTTATAACTTTTTGAAGTGAGAGTAAGTAACTTTCTATTTGTGTCCACTATAGGACAAAACACAAGTCTTGGAGGAGGTCTTTTCACTAATGAATGGTGACCCAAAAGCAAGGGCAATGAATAATTCTCTTGGTTATAGCCCTTAGTCAATAGCTCTGACTAATAAGAGACAACTTTGTCATCCATTGGTTACCTCCCATAGTTGAAATTTTAAAATTTGAATTAGAAGGAGAGACTAGTTTTTTTCATTGCATATTTAAATTAAGCAAATGATAATTTCATACATCTATTCATCTAATAGTAGTACATGTGAAAATGAAAAAATGTCAAAATATGCATTAAGACCATGAAATTGACTTGAAAAATGTAGTACTAGGACTTGGTGTCACTCAACTTAGGATATAAAGGAGAGGATTTTGGACACTAAGAAAATCAAATTTTAGTATGTAGTTTCTAAAAAGTAGGAATATCCGARTATGSAAACCTCTCATAAATTAAAAATATCAAGGTGTACACCAAGTATTTGGATATGCTTTTATTGTATATTTCATTTGAAAATCTTTTGGAATTAAATTGGGAACAATTGTAAGAACTGTTGCATAGAGTGATTACATAAAAAACATGCTCGTGTCAGCATCCCTGTCGCTCCAGTGACGAGAAGAGCGCTGTCTGTACAGCTGAAAATCAATGCAATACACCCCCCTGCGAGGCTAGGAGGCACGCAGGCAGCAGCAGGTCAGCAGCAGCACCGACCCCCTGACAGCAGACCCGACCCGACCCGCGTGCCCGACCCCCGACCTCGGCCCCGGCCCCGGGGTCTGTGCCGGGGGGGATACCGAGGCAACGACCCAGCCATGCTCCGTCAGCCTCAGCTGCGACGGACCTGAACCCCCTGAATTGATGAGGCCAGCAGCAGCAAGTTAAGGAAAGCCAACAGAAGTCCGTCAGGGGGACGCCGTTAGAATACGGTTAAGTCTCACTGCCTGATCAGTAAATTAGTAAGTTATGACACAAACTGAACTTTCCTTCACTTCATCCGGCTACTATTCCCAGTCTGCATTAAAGGTAGGTCCATAAAGCGCCCATCTAAGAGATGAAACTGAATTTTGGGGAGGTGGAACTTCTTGAAATATTTTTCAGTAAATTTCCCTTCAAAAACAAGAGGAATCGGCATCTAACCCAAGTAGTTTCATATTTTTTGGAGCTTTATGGAATTAGCTGTGAATTTTTGGAGTCGAAATGGCATAGGGTTCTGAAAGTGCTCAAAATGTATGTTATTCAAACATTTGAGGAGGTGGGCGGATCTAGAGCCTCAATAGATTTTAAGACTCCTACCTCGACTTACAAAATAAGAAACAAAAAAATTGAACATGTTGCCACTTCGTTTCTGGCAGTAAGTTATACTCCCTTCATCCCAAAATAAAAATGGGAGCTCCAAATATACTTGTCCCAAATTAAATTTGAAATTGGCTCTCCACAACTTGATGAACAACTTCTAAAGCTAGATTCAGTTCCCTGAAGCAAAAGAATTCATATTTCTACGCTCCAAAGACTATATAGCAATTTGATCATTGCAAACGGAATCAAAATGCAACCCTCTAGCCAACCAAAGGCAAATAATTCAACCCAAAATTTTACAAAATTGCTACTAATAAATCTCTTGTTGAGAATGTTTTGGAGTTGAATCACAAAACATTGTCAAAATTGAATAGAAAGGATGTCAATGGATGTCACTCCACCAACATTGCTTAGAGAACGACAAAAAGCAATACCACTGGAGTAGTTCCAAAAAGGGCAAAAAAATTTCAATTTCATTGCTTGTTTGCCATTCTTTTGGCTTAATAGAATCTACAAGAACTCCTTAAAATAGGAACAACTCATGTGCTAATTTAGCCATTTCCAAGAAGACCCGGATTTATTTCGGGATGGAGGTGGTATGTAATAACAGTTGTGGGAAACATTTATATTGAATTGGTTTGAACCCTTGTTTAAATTTCAAAGATTAAAAATTCATATACCAAACGTTTGTTATTATTATTATTAAGTGTAAATGGTCTATAAAATAGTCACTTAATGAACAAGTGGATATTTTATCATATTCTAGTAGTATGCTTTGGTGTAAGAATTCACTCTTTTTTATTTCAGAAATAATTTTTTTTCTCTTCATCCCTAAGGTCCCAAGGCCTTTTTCTCATCATGAAAAATTCAAAATTGCGAGTTCTATTGCAAAGAGCTTAAAAGTGTATAAATTTATTTCTTTCCTTTATATCTAATTGTAGGATTTTGCACTAAATTATCATATGAATGTGTGAGAGAAATTTCAAATACTTCAACCTTGTGGATTGAAAGGTATGTGCATTTAAATTAAACAAAACAAGTTTTTTGGCACCTTGCTAATGCAATTTCATGTTTTCAGGAAAAGTTTCAAAAAATCTTGTTAAAAGTTGAAGTCACACAAGCCTACCTAAAATTGAGTGGACTTTGTAACTTTAGGGTKTAAATCAACTCAAAAGTTTGAMATTCATTRACTTMTKGTARAAAATATGAATGATGCWTAGTAAGAGCATCCTCAATGCTRCAATMAAAAACGTTGCAACGCCACATGCRGTTGGYASTCCCATCCYYGGATTTTCTCATCTCAAGCGCCTCAATGCAATGGCAGTATTTAGAAACCTACGCGGCTTTGTGATAGCGTAGGACTGTTGAAGAGATAGGAAGGAGCTAGAGCCAGTTCATTGGCAATCATTTCTATTATTAGCATTGGCAAATAAAGAGGCCAATTTTTGCCATATGGAAGCCAAAAATTAACAAGCGCAAAATTTGTTGTTGAAGGCAAATTGTATATGCTCTAAAGGACTCATTTTTGAATGTCAATGTTATTTCTTAATCCCATACATTTTTTATTACATCTTTTTATAACTATATTGCTTACTTCAATTTCATCAAATTGGACATATCAAAAGTTTTCATGCAAAGATTCAAACATTACTTAAAAATAATGGGAAGTTATTTGGATGAAATATTGTCTTGAAGTAGTTTGTTGGCTTAGTAACACATAAAGTACTAAGAATAAAGACTATCCAACAATGTCAATCCTACATAAGTCTATTATGCAATGAAAAAAAAAGTCACAATACAAGATGGACTATTACATTTATTTCTTTAACTTTGGGAGCTTCTGATAGGGCATAATAGAGTAGGGATTTTATTTACCCACATCATGAAAGAACCACATGAAATTCTTAATATTTTGGTTATTCTCAAAATCTTGCTCTTGACACTACATAAGGTGAATAACCAAAATTTTGGGAATCTCCTTTCACTTTGTGCTTGGCCCTCTTCAATGGAAAGAAAATATTGGGTTTATTAGAAAACCCATCCTCGATGCCTACGTACCAACAAGATAGAGCTACACAATGTTATCATCCTAATCTGTCATCTAAAATCTGGACTTCAAAGCACTATGGAATTATTGTAACCCCATCTCATTGCAAACCAACTACTATCTTTGTTTCAAAATAAGATTGGTGCCTCTTTTGGAAAATACAAAAGAAACACCGATTTTATTTTGAGACATAGGGATTACTACTAACTACAATCTAAAATGTACAACTTCTCAACATAAGAGCCTTCATTCACAAGTGTCAAATTTGGAATCAATAGTGAATTCATATATAATCTACTTTAAGGGTTTTCTTAGTTTTTACAATATTCTACAAATTCCTATGAATTGCTAAAGGATCTGGAATCAATCGATTGAACAAAAACCAAAACATAAACAAGACCCGACAATTTGACAATAAGAAACATGCTCAACTTTCTATTAGGGGTAAGGTAGGAGGTCCATAAAGCGCCCATCTAAAGGCTGAAACTAAATTTCGGCAAGGTGAAGTTGCTTGAAATAATTTTCAGTAACGTTTTCTTGAAAGACAAGTGGAATTGGCATCTAACCCAAGTTGTTTCATATTTTTTGGAGCTTTGTGGAATTAGTTATGAATTTTTGAAGTTGGAGAGAAGTGCATTTCAATGGGCTCTAAAACAGACCACCTCCTCAAAGGTAGACTGCTTGTACATGTGGAGTTGAGTGACGCCACCATCGTCGGCACTCCCGAGTTATCAACTCCGTCTTCTAAACCGAAGTACGAAAACGCTACACTCTGCTCACAAAGTAGTACTGTATGTCATGACGGAGACGACAAATGTGGTCCAGATCTTACTTCAAAGTACCCCTCATGATACACCCAATAGAAGAATAAACGATGTCTTATCAAATAATGTCGGGTTTATTGAGAGCAAGACGGAAGAGCGCGTATGAAGCACAATTAAGAAAGATCCCCACAGTATCGATCGAGCAGAAACATGTACATCTATACAGGAGAGGAACACTGAGATAGCAGAATTTGGAACAGCCATGGAAACCGCAGTAAATGTATCTGAAGGAAGCCTCACATCTCCATAATTCGAGTGTTATGTAAGCCTCGTCCCATCCCCAAACACCAATACGATAATTGAGAACTATACGAAAGGCCCCAATATGTAATCAGCAAGTTCGGCTTATAAACCAAGGCAGGGCATCTTGTGTTTGCTTCAAGCAATGTGCAAAGACTGGCACTTCGAGCTGCAGAATCGATTTCTACGAAGGAGACATGGGTCCTGGCGTTTTCCGTGCCTAGACGTACCTGGACGGTGACGTGCGGCGCTTTAGGCATGGTGACGGCCCAGAACAGCAGCGCGCCGGCGAAGAACGCCACCATAGTGAAGAAGACGGCGATCCACACCAAGCAGCAGCGAGACAGCCGCACTTTAGACTTCTCGCCAGCCGCCGTGCCTTCCTCCTCCTCCAAAATGGTGCTGCCCGGCGCCCACTGCCTGTACGAGCCCTTCTTCGCGACGSCGCCTGCGACATTGCCGCCCGGCTGCGGCAGCACGCGCCGCGACCCGGGCTTGGGCGTGTGCGCGCCGAACGGGAGCGAGTCCATGGACGCCTGCTTGAAGTGMTTGCAATTGGGGTGCAGCGGGCTCGCCGACGGGCTTTCCCGCGGCGTGCCCATGGCGCGCGAGAAGCTCTGCGACTGCGACATCGAGTCGCCATCCTGAATGGAGTCGCGCGAAGGCGACTGCACGAAGTAGACTGGGTGGCCGTGGCGCGGGGGTGACAGCGGCGGCGAGGTCAGCGCGCCCAAGCTGGCGTCCGAGTCGAACGAGGCACGCATCCGCCCGTACCTCGACATGATTTAGTCGCACAACACCACGACGCTGCAGTTCTAAGTAATATGTGTCGACAAGGCTTCAGTCCTCGTCTCCGAAGCTACAATGTCGAGCACTCGTTTTTAAAGCTGGCAATGCTTGTACTGGGACCACTGTGCATCTATCTATCCCTTGCACTAAGCTCGTTAAGAGTGGACTTACTGTAGACCTCCTTGAACCTATCGCCTGGAACACGCCCACGCATTTAAATAGCAGTTCGCTCCCTCCCAGTAAGGGCTTCTACCGGTATTTCCCACATGTGTATAGTGTAATGATCGAGGACCCCAAAACTAAATTCGGTCGAAAGGTGTGCTTCACAGAGTATTGGGAAAGCTAGCATCMAGGGAATGTCGGGGGAACAGGCTCACGGGAGGAGAACAGCGTGACACATAAACACAGAGAGAGGACTTCAAAGGCCTGCATTGTAATCCAAGAGTACTATACAAGCACAATATTATTACAGCTTTGTCTTGGTGTGCATGTGCGATAACTTCAAAGGCACTACTAAAAGTGCAGGCCCAACGTGCTCTCCCTGCAAGCACGAGCCCAGAATAGACCATCAGCAAAACTCAACTTAACTCAACTTAACTTTGAGAGCACATCAGAACGCAACTGCATACAACTACCAGCTCTTCCACACTGCATGCGTTCACATGCAAGCTCCGAAAGTCCCGCTGCTACACCACACACACACACTCTCTCCAATGCAGGTACCAAGCTCCCTTCCAAGTTGTGTACTGYCAAGCATCGGTCCGTCCCCAAACTAAACCTATCTCTTTGCAAGAACCTCATCTGTGGTCCCAAACCTTGACATTATCCCGTCCCCTATATTTCAAAGTTTCAAACCTCTGCAAAAGCCAGGACGTACCAACCAATCGTGGCCAGCAACGGCTCCTTCGTGGGGGTTCAGAGCACTAGAGCACCCGCTCAGCCTGCATGCCTGCCTGCCTGCCTGCCTGCGCCGCAACCTATATATGCTGTTAGTTAGTTAGCTCTGCCAGGCCGGCTGGGACACGGCACGTACATGCAAAATGCTGAGACTGCTGAAACCTTGGATGGCCTGCGAAACTTGTGCAGTCGGCAAAGGCCGCGAGAAGAGAAACGCTGTGATGATCTGGGAATGATGCGGCGAAGGACACGCGCATCCAGGTGGCCGGTCTTTGAATTCATCCTTCAAGGCAAGTTGGTTATATGATTAAAAAATTTCAAATCATTTGGAATTATACAACATGTAGGAAAAAAATAGTAAGTAGAAAGAAGTAGAGAATGATTCAAAATACTATATTGTTAACAATTTATTTATGAAATTGAAAATTTCCAATCCCAATGGTTGAAATGTTGTAATAAACAATCCACACCTAATATTTTGATTTTTTTTCAAAATTATTGAAAAATGAGTTAAATAAAGGACTTCAAAGGTTATTTTAGCGTAGAGATTCCATGATTGCCCGCAAACAAAAACTCTTCATAACTTTTGACTCATTGATTAAAATGGAGTAATTCAAAGCTTCTCATGTACATATAGTTGTAAATAATGATTTTCGAATTTTTATTTCTGAAAAAAGTCATTTTTCAGACCTGCCCGGGCTGCCCGCCGACCACTGAAAATCACATATCATGCAATAACTTTTTAACAGTGTAGTCAAATGTTATGAAAATTGTTGGGCCTTAAAGCTACTCCTTGGACACATGTTGTGTAAAAATTTCAAAGAAAAATAATGAAAAGTCTATTCGTAGTGAGCTGCCCAAAATCGCTATGTTGCCAAAAAAAACCAGTTTGGTCCTTTAGGGGTTAATGGATGATAAGTGCGCAATGAATGTTTTGTCATGCTAAAATATTCATTTTGGCATTGAAAAATTGCGACTTGACCCGCAAAGGACCAAGGCATTTTTTGGCTCAGAAACCACTCAAAACTGCCATGTTTGCCGCATTCATCCAAGGAACCAAACCAAACATTTTTTTGTAAATCTCACCATAGGATCTCATACTTCACTTGTCTTAAACCATTTGGTAAACATTTCATGAAGGTTGACCGTATAGATTAAAAGATATGAGCATTCAAAGTTGAAAACAAAAGCTTTTTGAACTCTAGTTTGCAATTTCAGATGACTTTGACTACCATTTGTGGAATGTTTTTGCACTACAAAACTTGAGTTTAAAGTCTTTTATGTTAAGAATTTGAGTTGAGAGTCAGGAACAAAAATTTGGAGAAAAAATATTTGATTTTCAATCTTTAAAAAATTGTTGAGTAGAAGTAGGTCCAAAATTGAGCAAAATACTAAATTGTTAATAGCTCTAAGATGGAATTAAAACACCAAAATCCTAATAATGAGATTGTTCTTGCAAACAAACTTAACTCCATGCAAAAAGAAAAATTGAAAAATGGTAAAAATTGCATTAAAAAATGAATCTTGTAAGTTATTTTTCTTAACATGCTTAGATTGCCTGAAAAACAAGATTGTCCCTAACTTTCTTGATATTAGTCCAAATAGAATGAATAAAAGCTTCAGATGTAGGAAAAAACAAAGTCTTCAAGAAAAAATTTAAAAATATCAAAAATTCTTTTTTTTTTTTTTTTTTTGTTCTGCCCGACAAACCGCTTTTTGGACGTAGGGTGGCATAACTTTTGCTTTAAGGCACCAATTGAAATAAAATTACACTTTTATAATGCTAATGTGATTTTCTACCTTCAACAAAAGTTTCAAAAAATAATGTCAAAAATTGAGGTCACACAAGCCTGCCCAAAATCCCAAGTGTTCCTCATAGGGACTTTGGTCCTTTAGGGATTAAGCTAGCGAGAGACAACATCTTCACCAAAACTTCTTCTTCTACAAATGTTTCATTTGATTGGCAATAATAGAGATTCTTTTGCTTTGGGCTACTAAGAGCTTTGTGGTTGGATGGAAGCTGAATAACAAGTTGTAGGATTTTTCCAAAACAAACTTAAATCAGCCTACAAGATTAGAATCAAGAATATCATATCATTAATATTTTCATATTGTGTATCAAGTACTAATTTTCAATCTATCAAATAGTAAATAAAATTCATTCATAAAATGCTCAAATTGATTATAAATATTCAAAGAAAATCATATATATAGGATTCRATCAACATACCATTAGTTCTTGGAAAATCAAGATTGATATATTTGGACAACATTTTTTTCGAAATGCTAACAACATGTCATAGGCTTCAGCTGGTATCCTTCTTACATATAACAATACTACTCACATATAAGATTTTGAATGAGATCTATGTTCAATTTTATATCTATGAATAACTTTAAATTTGTATATGCAATGCTTATTCTATCAATGATCATGAAAATTTTGGGTGTATATTAAACAACAAAAATACATTGTTATTTACAATTATTTTGTACAATATTAGTGTATTGATTTTAATTACCATTGATCCAATTCAACTTTAGGATCCACATAATTGCTTTGCACTTTACAACATTCATAGCGATGACATAAACCCTRCAAGAAAATATGGTGTAAAGATTCTATTATTCATGATTGATAAATGATTTGAAATGATTCAAGTTTTAATAATATTGTAGACATATTTTTATCATCACCAAACAATGTTGAAATCATTTTCACACCTTAGGAAGCTCACCAAAATCTTAGCACCCCTTGAAGTAGGTGGCAAATAAACCAATCCCTTTTCATCATGCATCTCTATATGCCAAAGCAATTACATAAAATAAGTAAAAATCTATCTAAGTAATTTAATATAGATAAACTATATAGATATTATATCTATATATAAATCAATTGTATTAATAAATTTAAATTTAAATATAGATAATTAAAGGATTCATTTTTTAATGCAATCATTTTTGGACAATCTTGTTTTATTGGACCTTTGCGGGTTTTTTAAATTGTAAGAATTGCATTCAAAAATGAATCCTACAAGTTTTGGACAACCATGTTTTTTGAAAAAAATTCCACACATTCTCATACTAAGGTAGAGTGCTTTTACAGTGACCATTCAAGAGATGATTGCGTTTTTAGGGAAGCTAAACTCCTTGAAACAATTTTCAGTAAATTTTCATAGGAAGAAAAAAGGAATTGGCATCTAACCCAAGTCGTTTCATATTTTTTGGACCTTCAARGAATTAGTTACAAAATTTTGAAGTTATAATGYCATGGTCACTAAAAGCGACTACCTCCTAAAACGTACATTGTTGGTACAGTGAAGAAAGAAAAATGTACCTCTGTATCATGATTGCTTTTAGAGCATGGGCGCTTTAAAAGCAGACTACCTTAGTTAGGTTTTAAGATCATATGTGCAGATGTGCAAGAAAAAATATTTCCAAGTGTTTTTACTCTTTGCTATAGAAATTGTAGTTTTGAGTGTTTTCTCATAGTAAAATGACCTTGGTCCTTTAGGAATTAACGGAAATGTCAATCAATTTTTTTTTTTTATCATTTTTTATTTAATATGTATCTAACATAAAACATGAACTACCTTTCATAAGATCTTTGTATAGCCCAAGTGATGCCAAAATTTGTGTAAGTCGTGCATTGTCGCACCATGTTTGTTCCATTTTTTCCTAGTACATTGATTATTTACATTCTAATATGTGTTGTCTAAATATGAATAAAAATATGTAAAAATGAATAAAAATTTAGTAAACGTGAGAACTAGATAAATTTTAACTAAAATAAAAGTAGGAAATCTCATAAACTATAATATAATAATATGTTGAAATATCAATACACATTCAATAAATTTGAATTTTAACTTCTATAAAAGATGAAAGTTTTATACTTAAAATTTTATCTTTATATTTTTAATAATATCCAAATGAGAACTAGTTCTGGAAAAATTAGATGTACTRTGATATATCAAATGTACAACATTTTGGACCTAGAATTTTAAATAAAGATTTAAATTTTATTCTAACAACTCAACAGTATATGTAAACCTTATAAAAATGCAAAGATCTTTGCTAAATCAATTGAAATCAAACCCTTGAAGGACGGATCGGTGGCCGTGGAAATCATGCATTTTGATACCGTGTGACATCATTTTCTTTGAAAAAGCTAAATATATTCATTGGAAGTCAAAGTACTAGAAAAGATCTCCCTTTCCACCCCTAATATGGAGGATGAATGATTGCATTTTTGTCCTACAAGGAAAGATTCTTTGCCATTCATCGGAAGCAAAACGTCCTTGGCGTCGTTTAAGGGTTAATAATATCTTGATTGATATTACCCTAATGCAAATGGAAGAAGGAATTGCAAACTAGTCATAACATTCAATAGCGTGTTCTGGCACTGCCTTGGCTTAGGGTAGATGGTGTGGGATATACGAACCCAACAACCTTCATTAGTAGCTAAGTAGACATGTGGAGGATGCAGAGGATGTTGGATGTGGAATATTTCACACCATTACTGTAGAGACCATGCTTGCTACTGAATGTTATGTTGTTTAGATCCTTGAAAGGAAGGGAAGGAATACCAAAAGTAAAGSGAAGCCATCCATTAAAGAATATTTAGTTTGTTGTCTAAGGCTTGGAGGTTAGTTAGAAGACAGAAAGAATAGAATAAGTATCTCTCTAACATTCTAAGAATTAGTTATTAGTGAGAAAGTCCAAGCTAGCTTTTGTCTTAAGCTCGTGCTTACCTCCAAAACCCACTTAGCCAAGAATTTAGTGGTAGATTTGATTAGATTTTATTCCCAAAAGATAGATACAAAAGAAAAAGACAACAATAAAAAGAAATTGAAAGAAAAAGAGGGTGAAAGAAATAGTAGTAGGAAATTGTAAACCTTCCCAATTATTATCAAGAACCATCAAACAACTTGGAGAAAAGATCAAATGGAGGTGGAGCGCGCAATGAATGAAGTGAAGGCTATTCACCAGGTGAGTAATTAATTTCCTTTAACTTATGCTATTTTATCGCAAGCGTTAAATTGGRTTCAAAAGATTGAATTCACAAGTTAAATTTGGAATTAAAACTGTAGATGTTGTTGTGAGAACCAAATTTCATTCAAATTAGGATTTAAATTTTAAAATTTATCTTGTTAAGTTTTAAAAGTTTTATCTTACGATGTTAAAAGAATTACCAAGCAATTACCATTAGATTAAAGGTAAAAGTGAAAATAATAATAATAAAAAATAAAATAAAATAAAGTTTAATCTAAAAAAGAAGTAAAGTTCAAACCTAATTTCAAGTTGTTTTAGTTTATCTTAGTAGCTTTCTAGAAAGTATTTATACTTGAAATTTGGGCAAAAGCTCTAGGAATTGTGAGTGGATGAAGTATTGATTTTGACTTGGATGAAAATTAGAAGTCTCATCCAAAATTGGATTAGAGAAGGACATTAGGATAGAGTGAAAAAATTAGGAAATTAAAACCATAAAAATTATTTGAAAAAAACTTCATCCACTAGTGAAATTAGTGGATGAAGTTTAAGAGCAAATAGCGGTAAACTTCATGCATTAATAACTTTTGCATACTAAAGTCAATTTCTACAAACTTTATCAATTTGAAAAGGAAAAAATAAGGCCTATCACTCACCATCTTCTTTTGTTAGATTCACCCACTTTGAATTGTTTTTAGATTTAAGACTTATCAACCGAAACAAGCCCATTCAGGTTAAGTATTGTTAGGTTAATTAATCATTGCAATTAGAGAACATATACTTAGAAAATAGATTAAAAAAGTTCCATTGCTTGAAAGGCGTAGTTGAACTAATGCTGAACACCCATAGGATAAAAAACATTTAAGAAGCCGGTTGTGTTTGCTTAATACCAAGGGTGGGAATCAAGCGCCCATAACATCCCACACCCAAAAGGTGTGGGATCTATGAATACTCCATTATTCTCTTAAAGCTTAGAATGCTTGTTGATAGTAAAGACGATGTTTTTTTTTGAAGGATAGAATGCTTGATCTATATGAAGACTTCATAGTTTCTCTTGACAGTTATAATTACATTAGAGGAGAAACGAGTCCTCCATATCCAAACGACCTCGAATTCTCTTCAAGCTCCCAAACTTGGGAGCTCCGTTTAATAGGAAAGGTTGTTGCCCATGTGGGTTGCTGACATAGTGGGGACATTGCCACGTCAACATACACATAAAAAAATATTAAAAAAAGATTTCATTTAAAATTTTAAAATTTTAACCCCTAAAAGCCCAAGGGGTTCGGACAAAACACAAATGTGTTATAAAATATAGATTCTATAACTTTTTTGAAGTTTGCATCAAAAAAGTTTATGAGAAGCACAAAAAATAGAAGAAATCTGTATAGTCAAAATTATAAAACTATTTTTAGATTCTCTTCAAATGAATTTTGAAGATATAACTTCAAAAATTCATCAAAAATACAATTTCTATCTTTAATACTTGAATTTTTTTTTGATTGGTCAAAATTGTGGTTTCTATTGAACTGTAAAAAAAAAGCATAAGGTGTGGTCATAAAAATATCAATTCTTTCCTCAAATTGTAAGATTTTCAACACTAGAAAATTCTAAAGACATTGTGCTATTTCTCTTATGATTTTTTACTGTAGTGATCTTAGTTTTGAATATCAATACTAAAAGACAACCCAATGTTTTTAAGAAAAAAATTTAAAAATTAAAAAAAAAAGTTTTTTTCTGCCCAAAAATTCTGCCCGAAGTCGGACGTTGACCAAAAAATGGACGTTTGAGCACTTAGGGGTTAAATTTTTTTAAATTTTTTTCTTGAGTTTCCCATATCTAGGGAATAACTCTAAATCAAACCTTTGGAGGCCTCAATTCTCTTCTAATAGCTTGCTCTTTTAGAAAGCCTCGTGTTTATTTAACCTCTAAAGGACCAAAAATACCTTTGAGGGACTTTGAGGAGTTTGGGCAAGTGCCTAAGATCTCAATTTTTGATGAAATTTTGTGAAACTTTTACATTAGATAGAAAAAATTATTATCTTCATGGAAATATAATTTTTATTTCAATTGGTGCATGGCAGAAAAAGTTATGCCATCTTAAGCATAAGTTTCATGTTGCCGAGCAAAAAATACCCACAAAAACTTGAAATTAAATTTTAAATTGTACATTTTCTATAAATAATGCTATTATTTTGAGTAGTAATGCCATTAATACCAATAACAAGTATGAGTCCATGATCTTGACTACCTCCAATAGTATATTTGGAAACAAAAAATGAGCATAGTCTTAAGTAAATCATAAATATGATTAAAGTCAATCAAAATATTAAAGTCCTTTGATAAAACATTATAATGTAGTTAGAAAACAATAGTGATGGATGAAATGTATTAGACGAAATCAAATAATACGTTTTGTGACACAAATCAAATAATATGTTTTGTAACTAAGTTTGAGAGAATTTGGTACCAAATTTTCATGATTCTATTAAGTACTAGAAAGTATGGAGATTGCAAGAATGACTTATTGATTTTGGTTAGTATTCACTATATTATGATCTTTTGGAAAAAACTTAATAATAAAATATAATAAAGATAATTAGGATCACACTAACAATAACATGTAACCAAAATTTGAGACCTAAAAAATTGTAGATCAAAAGTTATTCAAAAAATTGAAAAACAATTTTTTTTAAGAATATAGACCTTGATGTTTAAATTCTTAAAAAATAAGTAAACATTAAAAAAGAAAACTTAAAAATTGGCCATTCACAAGGACTTGATGATGGTGAGATTTCACCAAAAGAATGAGCTTGAATCCATCTTCAATGTTCATAAGTGCGTGAGCAAGGGAGCCTTATTTGTACAAACGTGGAGGAAATAAAATAACATAGAGATGCCTCTTGGTATTAATAAGACCGCCTATAGGGAGAATAGACTACAAAAATTTCAACACTAGATCATTAGTTTTGGATACTAATTCCTCCCAAACCCTACATATGAAAGTTTGACAAATTAACAAAACTTATTTTTAAATATAAAATAATCATTTCTAATTTATAAAAAATAAAAAATACAATGAAAATCAAGACAACCATCTCCAATAAATATTTCAAGTTCATTGAGTTCATACGTCAAAACTTTTAAGGGAGGATAGCTCCATAAGTCTCCGTGTGATATAATTAAGTATCAATGCTTGTTGCAAACACCTAATGATACCATTGTAAATATTTAAAGTCAAAATAATGTGACTATTTAATGTAAAAAATGGTGTAAGTTGGAGGCCAATCAAGGTCCTAAAATGCTGTTGGAAACATACCATAAGGAACAAAATGTGTCCAATAATCCCTAGTTACATTTTCACTAAAGCAATTGGTTTTAAAAGACTAATTGCGGAGTTAGTCAAAATATGTCTTCAAATCAAAATTCATCTTTTTCTTAGAATTTCTAACCGTAGGATTTTATTCTTGACTAGAACAAAAATCTTGCTTAAAAAATTGGGTCAAAAAATTATATATGTGCGAAATACGAACAAGCAAAGAGCAATACAATGCTTTTTTTTAAGGTTTCTCATGCTTTTGACAATGTTACTTAGTCAAGCTTGGTCAAGCCCTATAATCCAAATTCTACTTTGAAAAAAGATCCAAGGATTCATCAAATTTGAGTAAAGATTGAAGTTAAAAAGAAGTATGCAAATTTTCAAAGCAAAATAATGCTCTACTCCACCTACCCAAATTCAAGATTAAAGAATTTTTTTTTAACTAGTTGTTGCCTCGTTGGATCTTGATAAAAATTAGATTTCCTAGAAGGTCATTTGATTTTCCAATCTCAAAAAGAATGAGAAAAAAACATTTGATACATCACTTTGGATGATTTAAACATCGAAAAACCATTCCAAATTTAAAAGAGCTTTAAACTAAAAAAATGTGTTCCATATGTTGCAAGTGTGAAAATGCTCTAACAAAAACTATTTCACCATTAGATAGGTTTCAACAGTAAGAGCAAATGCCATAGACGTTACAAATATTCTTCTCATGAAATTCTAAGAGCACAAAAATTTGGTAAAAATACTATTGATTAGAATTATTATAATTGCAAATACCCAAATCATGACCTATATTCATATTGTATAAAGAAAAAATAGTATCAATTTTTTTCTACACACTACAATAGAAATGGGTGTTTTAAGTATAGTCCTAGAGATAAGATTTTAAGTAAAGACCTACAAGGAATCTTTTAAGTAAGAATTTACAAAAAATACATGTCTTTATAGTAAAATTTTACTAAAAAATCATGTTTTTTTTGTAAATTCTTACTTAAAAGATTCCTTGTAGGTCTTTACTTAAAATCTTATCTCTAGGACTATACTTAAAACACCCATTTCTCTTATAGTGACAACTTAGCAAACTTAAGAACTCTGTAATCTAGGATTTCATTCCCATGAGCTTTTTAAAACTTGGTGATATGGAAAAAAATAAATCCACAATTCATCTTCAAATACTATCCATAAAAAGCTAAGCATAATTATTTACGCAAAATCAACTCCAAAGATTGTCTATCCACAAGGATTTGTCATCGCCAATGTATTCTTTTTTTGACTTCCTTTGATAACAAGAAACAACATCACTTCTACTTTGAACCCATTTTTTTTGTTGAGTAACTCAAAAATTTAATATAAATAAATCAAATAAAAATTATTCCCAATCCTGATTCTAGTCATACAAGTTCTAAACACTAATTTTGTTAAACTTCAAACCCATTTTCTCTAGTACAAGCAAATTTTTTTACCAACTCATCAACTTCACTTTTGTATCTCTATCTTGTAGGGTTTTCATCTCAAGGCTTTCAACATTTGATCTCATGCAACCCTTAACAACAAGATATTTGTAGCAACATCCAAACCACGCCCAAAAGAATATAGAACATGAATCTTCAATTTCGAGGCAATTGCTAAGATCATAGACACAAACTTTACAAATGAAGAAAAAACTTGCATTTTGTGACTTTCTAATTCCGTTATTTTTTTATTGGCTTCATTCCAACATTTTTGTCATAGCTTCATTAACCCATTTTTGTCTTGCCTTCATTCCATCATTCTAGTCATGGCTTCATTTTAGCCATAGTGTCTCAATGTGGTGGAAACTGACGAAATCTCAAACTTTGGCCTTAGTGTGAAGTGTGGTGGAAAGTGACGGAATCTCAAACTTTGGCCTTAGTGTGAAGTGTCCCTTAATTCAACTGGACTGCTGAGTGTTGAGAGTTCCTGGCCTCCAATTCAAAGCTCCACCTATGGCTTGATTTGCACAGCTACCCCCAGTACTAACTGAAAAAATCAAGGTAGTTCAAGCTCTTATGGTTTTTTGCTTGGAGTTTGTCTATGCTGATTTTCTGGACAACAGACTTAATTTATTTCACCCAAATTTGATTTCTATCCGGCACTATTTTGTCTGAGCTCGGTATTCTTCACTCAAACTATGATAATTTTTAAGCAAGCAGACCAAAAAAATCTAACATTTGTGGTGGTTTTTGAAACACAAAGTGTACTTGTTCTTTCTCTGTTCTCCAAAAATCTAAGTCCAGTGATAACTTTCACAATCAAGAAAGCAAAATTTTTTATTTAAAAATCAAAATCTGGGACCCAACTGGGTATCATCCCATTTTGATTATGAGATCACATACATGTAAGGTAGGTAACCCGAAAGCGCCACTAAACTAAAAGCGCCATCTTCACACTCTTTAGATTTCCAAATTTAGTTATGTACCTATGTGAAAGAAACGCTTTTAGAATCAAACTTTGACCCTTCATAACTTTTTCATATTGTATCCAAATATTGCATTCTTTGGTGCATTGGAACTTCCTTTCACTTGCCAACAAGACAATATAAAAATCTGACCAGCCTTATAATAGTAACTAAGCATAGTACCAATTTGTAGCGCTTTGAGGATGCCTACCTTATGTGAAATCGGTCACTTAATGGTTTGTTGTAACCTGGCTGCTACTTGTCAAGCAGGTTGCTGGCCAAGACTTCTGCTGAGGCTACAAGCTTTGGTACTTTGGACTTGCTCTTGGTCCTTTGGCCGTTGTGAAGCCAAATTTTAGAATTTCAGTCCCAAATTTTGGAATTTAACCCCACTCTTGGGTCTCCTTTTGGGAACGCTTCCCAATCTAAGACAGAATAGAGATTTGGTTCAGGGGCAAAGCTTTGCTGTCTTGGGGGTTTAACCCAAGATTTGGACCAATTTTTGACAAAGTTTGGGTGGAAGAACAATAAATCAAACTTGGCAAAGTCAAAGCTTCGTCATATGTGTGTATTAGCACCTCACTAAGGACCACTTCTGGACTCAACACATGGTATGGAACTTTGAGAATTTTGGAACCAACCCAAAACTTCTCCAAATAGTTTTGACACCACTCTTGGACCCGTATTCCAATTTTCAAGGCCTTAGGGGAGATTTGCAACAACTAAAGGTGTGAAGTCCTTCTTCAAACAACTCGATTGGAATTTTTTTAGTAGGCAACAAAGACACAAAAGTTCAACACAATTAGATTTAAAGCAAGCTCCAAAGGATCCTAACTAACGGCATTGCCAAAATTCGGCTAGGATATCCTTGGGGTCAATACAATATTTAATAATAAATGGGAACAAAGTATTTGAGGGATTTGAACCATTAAACAACACAAGGCAATATCCTAAGGGACCCCTAAGTCTTTTGAAGCAAGCAACAATGTTCATAAAAAGGAGCAATTAGCTCTAATGTAAATTCAAGCAAGTCTTTTGATCCAAATAGCCAAAATTAAATACACTGCCAACAAGTTTGGCAAATAGAAAAGCGCGAAAAACAATAGCTTTGAACGGCCAAGCAAGAAAGAAAAGAGTTTGTTTTCAAAATGAAAAAACGGCATGCAAATTGAGGCTAAGGGGAGGCCTTTTATACTGGCCCAAGGTCTCCTCCCCCCTCAATTTATCTAAAACTACCTAAATGAAAAATTTAAATCTAACCCTTAAAATTCTACTTAGATGCTGTCCCGTTTCTAACTTTAAGAGAAAAACTCCGATTGGAAAATACACTGCGCCATTGTGCTCAAACGACCCAAATTAGTCAACGGGAATTTCACCCCCTAAATTTGGAGCCAAATCGTGCTCAAAAACCAATGATTACAAATCCGGTAAAAGATAGGAAATCTAAGTTTTGATAACTAATTTTTCTAGAAGTTTTGACCGGCTAGGGTATTTAAGAAGGTCCAAAATTGTATGAAATGACCTCAAGTTCACTTAATTCAAACACCGTATGCACCTTATACGCTGGTCAACTCGCTCCAATTTATATATATTTATACTAATAGTTGCTATCGCTAATCTGGGTAATTCCCGGTGTTGGAATGCCTTGAAACTTGTATGGGAGTTTATTTATATTAAAACTAAGTATCTTGATTTTTAGTGGGATTTTACCAACATTTGGATAATTTCTATAAATTTTCAAATGCCTCTAAACATGATTGACTTCCTAAAGAGTCATCTTGCATAATTTGAAAAATCATGAAATTTGTTATGAGACTCATAGAAAGCTTAAAAAGCCTAAGTGAAAAGTCCCATGTCAAACTCACACTTTCCAAATATGGTAAAAATAACCATCTATCCAATTAATTCCTCTGGGGAAGAATCATTTCTATACGAGGGAATTTTGCGAGGCATGTTTTGTGACTAAAACATCCTCCCTTGGTCCTCGGTGGCGATGATGCTTGATCTTGTGAAATTTTCCATTGAATTATAGTAAATTGCCCAATGTTGTGATCAAGCAGAATGTTCTTCTGGAAATTTACCGGTTGGCTCAAAATGGCTTCTAGGACTTTCGTCTACTACCAACACAAGTCTTTTGGCCAAGAATACACAAAAGCTCAAACTTGACACCCTTTCTCGCTATATTGCAAATAGGCTTAAAGTTAATTTCAAACTTTAATCCTTGTTCTATCATTCCAAAATCGCCAAAAATAGTGATCTGAGCAAATCCTAAAACACTACCTTAGCATTTGCACAATCATGTGAATTTGTAGCTTGTAGCAATGACTTCATATTGCTTTGTTTGTGAAAGTTGTTTAAAAGTCCCAAAATGTTGTTTGCTCATGGTCACTTTTGAATCCACTAGTCTTTTTAAACACATCCTAGAATTTCAAGGCTTAATTATAGTGAACAAAATATCTATTTTGATGACAATGAATGATTGGGCAAGTTTCTATGATTTCAAATTTTGATATTACTTTTGAAGTATTTTTTATAATAGGAGAATAAGTTAGTATTTTAGGATTATGATTTTTACTTCAATTAGTTTTCAATATCTGAAATTATACCACCCTAGTTACAAAATGTGCAAGTCTAGGAAAAAAAGCCTCAAAATATACTCTATATCCTCTTCTTTGTTACTCCTATGAGTATTACCTAAATCGCACCACACTAATTTTGGCTCAAGTTTTTACAATGAATTATACACAGAAGTATATAAATTCATTACAAATACTAGCTTTTATCAATCCAAAGCCTCATTTCCTTCAATCAGGATTGTCCTATTGAACATTGCTACACAATGTCTAATACAACTTTTAGGACGTCTATTAAATTCTTGTGTCACTCTAATAGGAAGATTTTTAGAGTATATCAAAGATATTCCTAAATATAAAAAATATAAAAAATATTTTAAAATATTTGGATGTGTATCAAGAATATTCAAAAATATTCTTCAAGCACATGTGTCTAAGATGCTAGATGCATGTCCAAGACAAGAATATTTGATAAATGTTGTATAGAAGGACAAACAACTATGCCATCAATCCAAAGTCAATATAATTGTACTTACCATAAATAAATAGAGCTACCAAAAATTACCATGACCTCAAAGTGCATTATTATATTAAAAAAAAACTATATAAAAAAGCCGAGTATTGAAATAATCATTTTTTTAATCTTTTAATGACTTTATGATCAATTAAAGTGTTACAAGTGTAAAAATAATACTGTGTTTTTTAATAGGGCATCAAGCCAATTGCAAAACAATAGTTGAAAATTGAACTTTTAAACTCTTCATATTTTTTCATTGTCCTCTTATTCCAATTTGAATTGTCATCTACAACATTAGAATTGCACGAGATGAATAATATAGCCATTAATGATAAAATCCTACAAACATTAAGACAATGAGCTCACAATGTATCAACTCGTGTATCAACTTCATTATGCTTGGAAAACCTTCTTGCTTAAAACATAATTAAACTAGACATTCAAAAAATACTTTACTAATATAAGCTATTGAATCTCTTATGAATTATAAACATTGATACAAATCAAAATGAAAGAACTTCCATTATCCACATACATTGAATCAAAATTCAAAATTGGCTAGATATAGGTACAGTACTTAGTATAGGCCATTGGTCTTTTTTGCAATCTTATAAAAAAAAGTTTTGTACATTAAGATTGTCTTTGTAAAGGGTAGAAGCACCTTTGTAAGCACTACAAGAAAAAGGGGTGTTTTAAGTAGTGTCCTAGACATCATGTCTTTTAAGTAATGTCTTTTAAGTAATGTCTTTTAAGTAAGGTTTTCAGTAAAAATTTACTAAAAAGACTGTCCTTTTAGTAAAATTTTACTTAAAATCATACTTAAAAGACGTTACTTAAAAGACATGATGTCTAGGACACTACTTAAAACACCCCTTTCTCTTGTAGTGAAGCCAATATAAGATGAAGATATCAAATCTAAACACACATTTGTCTACTTTGAATATAGATGCAATAAATAAATTTGATTGTAGGTTTATGTTTTTGTACATTTAGGAAAGACAAATGTTGATGGTATTTGTCAAAGAAAGAAATTAGGATTATTGGAAGAGAATGTATAATCAAGAAATAAAAAGTTTCAAGATTTGATCGTATCTAACATATTAGGTTGCAACATCTTTAAACAATTCAATATTATAGTCATACAACAAATAAAAGGAAGTACTCATGGTATTGAAACATCACAGACAATATGTAAGTATGATTGCACTATAATGGCCTTGTCCATGACCCTAAAAGCAATGGATTTATGAACAACTCTCTTCTTGAGAGACTCTTCAATAACAACATATTGAATTTTTTTTAATGCCCAAGACAGTGTTAGCACTTTCACCTCAACTATACCTAAAAAATCTAAAAACTTAGAAGGTTCTCTTATCTTGTTTGGAGACATATTGCTTTTCTTGAGGCCTTTTTTGTGTGGTAGTACTCATTGCACCTTTCCAATCTCGCCTTTCAATCYGACTATTACTACTTAGACTACTATCACTACAACTACTACTACACCTAGATCCAATTTGTCCTTCATTGTCATTTTTTTCATGATTTTGTTYMTCTAYTGTAGTAGAACTAATACCACACAATGACCCACTCTCACATGCTAAAATGGAGTCTTGTTTGAGTTCTTCATCAATTGAAGCACCTCGTAAGCCAATTCTACTACCTTCTTGTACAACACTATTTTGAGCGTTTGTTGACATTTGTTCATTTTGTAGGAATCTTGAGCTTTTTGTGGAGTTATCGGATTGCTTTGCCTTGCAAAAGCAATGAAACTGCTCACAACCACTTCCCCCGACAAATCCTAAACAAACGGTTGTACATCACTAATTTCAATTTCTAAGTGAAATGATTTGGTAAAAGTGGAGTTCAATAGCTAGAAAAGTTTGGAGAAAATTTCATTAATATAGTTATGAAGGTGCAAAAGTATAATGAGTAAAAAGTTAAATATATATCAAATTTAATCAAATTTATAAAAGTATCAAAAAATATTTAATATTGTATTTTAAATGGCTTTCAAAATTTCTAGGCTATAACAATCTTACAAGTTTTTTAAACATAAAAATCAATACATTATGCATCAACAAAGTTGTATCTAGGTAATAATAGGAGTCTTAAATAAAAGCTAAAGTTAAAAAAAAATCGTTTGAAAATTTCTAATAGGACTGAATCAAAATTTTCATCATGTGTTATAAATGCAAGAAATCAAGAATATTATTTGTTGTTCAATACCTCCAAATCATATTTTCTTGAGTTTTCAAAGATTTGTTGCGCCTCATCATGGTTCAACTATATTATCAGTCATGAACRAACGTTGTCAACATATACTTTAAAGACTACCTACACAATGTTTTGGTGTTCATATACAATTTGTAGTCAAATCATACTATTTTCTAAATTATAGAGGAATGAAATTGCATTATATAGAGTCTATTCTTATCCTWTTACATCCTAAGATCAAATAACCATTTYAAGACATATATAAGCAAAGTACCAAAAATTTATGAATCATGTTAGAATTATAATTTTTACCTTATCCCAAAATGCAACTATATTTTTCCTCTTTAATGTAAGATCTTCCTGAAAAATRCATTCAAATCTTGTAGTCAATGAATAGCCCTGAATTTTGTTATCATAAAGATTTTTTGATTATCAAATTCAGTAAGTGTAGATTAACTAACTTTGCGATTATACTTATTTGGTATGGTAGTCTAGAATAAGTTAGAAGATGAGAATTGATAGCTAAAAACTAAAGAGACTATTAGTTTGAATCCACCAATAATTTATTGAAAGAAAAATCTTCATTTAATTAATTTGTATTTACAATTTGTAAAGAAATTGGGATGCTAGTAAACCTTGTCAACATAATTGATTCGTCGATGATGGGTGCGRATGTGCCGCCGATAGTTTAAAGGAGAAAAAAATTCACAAGAACATTTTTCACATTTTTGCAATTGCACCTTTGAAGGTGATAACAATGGCCAACTTGATAAATCTATGAAATGATCTACATCCAAAATTTGATCTTTTGCTTAGAGCCAAATTAAATATAAGATATATGAATAGTAATCTTTATTAGCCAATTTATATATATATATTAATGATTATTAAAAAAAACATTTACTATATGCTTGATAAAGAATCATGTTTGAATTTTGACATAAATGGATTTCTCCTTTACATCATGAAATGTTGACCTTCATTTGGTCCCTCAAAAAATTCATATTCTTTTTTCATTCAACTATTTTGACAATGACAATGAACCAACCATGATAGCACATGCTTCAAGCGGAGTGAGTTATTTATTTTAATTTTATTGAGTTAGTTAGGCACCCATGCATTTGTTAGCCACCACAATTGCATGCATGCTAATC
Source organism: Pleurozium schreberi (assembly GCA_006891605.1). Lineage (NCBI taxonomy): Eukaryota > Viridiplantae > Streptophyta > Bryopsida > Hypnales > Hylocomiaceae > Pleurozium > Pleurozium schreberi. The sequence goes on along the minus strand of VACF01001353.1, from coordinate 57,216 downwards.
ACATAGGGCTGTCTTTTTTCTAAATTGATATTTTAGTCACACCTTTCCAATTCTATGCTGCAAAAGCAGTCAAAAATATTTGTGTACTATTTGAGGTACAAAGATTATACCTACCAAAATACTAATATAGGATAAATACAATTAAATTTGCCTATAGTTCTTTCAATCATGTCTTTGTTCTTCCAATAAAAACTCAATTTTTGAATTGTTAAGTTCATTGGTTGAAAGCTGCTTGTCAACATTACCAATTGTTGTTGAAAGCATGTCAAGTGTACCTTCAATTGTACTTTGACCTATATAGAATCTTGTGTCCTATATATACTTCATTTTCTTCCAAAATACAAGTAATAAGTTGGTCAAAGGCCAAGATACTTCCAACTAAGTCAAGCTTATAAAAGCTTCACATATACTAGTCCAAAAGTGTCTCCCATCTTCATGAGTTGCAATATTAGCAAGCCTATGAAGTGAATGATCAATATAATAATTGATTTATTCAAATGCTTGTAGTGCTTCTTCTATGCATTTCCAATATTTTTTGGTCGAAGATTTTCAAGAATAAGTTTCCATAATCTTCTTTGGTGCCTTTAAGTCTAGTAAAGCATAGATTGCTACACTTGAAAATCATTGTTTTAGTTTAGCATCTCAATATCAATTAATCTTTGTTTTTGAAGTTAGCTTGTGTATCACAATACAAAGACAATCAAAACGAAGAAGTTTCATGCAATTTCTGTGAAGTTATAAATGATTAATTTTTATATAAATCATATTTTTATGTACAAAAACAAAGTTTTTTCATAACCTATTATACTTCAAAAGGTATTTATGTATATAATATTAATAATTGCATTCCACTTGAAAATTGAAAAGAATTGAAAATTGAAAAAAACAAAAAATTAAAAAATTGAAAAAATCTTTAGGCTTCCAAAGTCATTGAAAATTAAGGTCATTTAGATGAATGTAAATGATAATACAAACAAAGTTCTTTGGTATAATTACGCACCTGATGTATGTCATTGAGTACCATCTTCAAAAAAACATCATGAAGGTTCTCATTTAGGATCGTTTAGAATATATTTTTTTTCATATCAATATTAAATTGCAATGCATCTGGAATTCAACAATACAAATAACTAAACAAGCAAGATGCAAACTAAGTATAATATGCCAACAATATTATTCCTACTCTATAGACTATGGTAATTCATAAGAGCCCTAATGCTTGTAAAGTGTATAATGAAAAAATGAACCATATCCTAATAGATGTCCATTTTGCAAACATTGCTATTTAAAACCATTGATTTTACTATATAAAACACTGACATTCAAAGAAAGTACATTTTACACCTTTTGAAAGCAAAAAAAATTAAATTGCTTATGGAACCTCTACTTTGTAGATCTACTATTCTACTTTATGCTATATAATAAATTTTACTATCTAAACAAGTAAATAGTATTTTTAGCTTATCACAATATTCAAAATGCACTTAATGCTTATATGGCATGATTATTAATTTATCACTTTGGTTTGAAGCAATTCACCTGCATCAATCCCAACTCCAATTGACAATTGTAAGTATGCATTTGATGAAGGACCCCATTTCACTAGATAAAATTCATTTGTAGGACTTTCTTGAGATTGTTGAAATAAGCTCTTCAAATTGTTCCCAACTACCATTATGAGKTTATATTTTAAATAGCAAGTCTCCATCCATGAATGCACAAAGAYTGAATATCATAGTCTTTTTTAACAAGAGCAAAAAAAAATCATTCTCATGGTCAGGTCATGATATCTTCTCACTTAAATTCCAACGCATTCATGTAGTTGTAGTTTATTTTCTACTATTGATCATGATAAGGTTGAAAGTAGCATGCAAGCAACATCAATATAAATAATTTGTATAGATATATGGAGCCAAAATTTGAAAATTCTACTTGAAAATAATATAGAGAGGATTTCAACAAAGAATTATTATCTATATATAATGCAAGACCAACTTGATATACTACAAAGAAGGATTATTTATCCATGGTCCAACATTGTTGGAATAGTAAACATTCATGTTAACAATATCGGCCAACAATATGCACTTTCAACAAATTGCACTTACTACAAATAGATCAAACTAATGCAATGGCCAATTTTATATGTACATGGAAGACAACAAAATAAAGCAATGCAAAGCAAATTCCATTTGATTGTAGTTCAAGGATTATCAAGCAAGATACAAAGAAGCTCATTGATAATTGGATTATCTCAAAGGCCAATTTTTAATCTAGGCTAAAGCAACCATGTTGAAAACTCTAGAAATCTAGTTGCTATATTGCAACATTCTAAAATAACTTGTCACTCACAATGTTATTCAAATTGATAGRATATTCATTTTTATTCTACCTATTCTCCAAGGCAACAAAATTTTCAACACATCGAAAATATGAATTCTTTTGAAGACACATAAATATTATAATGGCAACACCTCCACAATTGGTTTATAATATTATAAATCTAAATTTGACATTGAATTTAAGCCTCAAATACAAGAAAAATTGTAACCAATGATTGTATACATAGATGTTTATGAAACTATGGATGATTCCTAAAATTGAAAATGGATGTTACTTATTTTGAACATCTATCAAGACATCCATCAATAATAGGAAGACATTTTGCCAATGTTTTTTTTGCTTTATAGAATTGATTGGACTACATATTTCCAACAAAGTTATTTGAAAAAAAATGTCAATTCTAGATTATGTTTTCAATCACCATTTGTTAATTTGAATTCAAACAAAAAGTGCACATTTATTTGTATTTAAATTGGATATTGAATTTTAAAGCTAAAAAGAATTTTAAACTAAAAGTTTGGATTCTTAAGCGCCCTTTCAAACAATATTTTACACGAAAATGCACCAATCTTGTGTTGATGGTTATGACTTTGAATTTTTTCTATATTTAGATTCAACATGAACCRAGTATTTAGACACTTATGTTTTCATATTTGAAGATTATATTTTGTAATTTTAGTAAAAAAAATAGAAACAATTTTATTATCAATAATTGAGAATTTTAAGAAAATTGAGCATTACAAGAATAATGTAACTGAAAATTGTAGTACTGAAAACTTTACATGTTTAGCTAAAATTACGAATAATTAGTTTTTACAATACAATTGGAATTTTCATTTTGAGCAACTCCAATATTAAATTTGAAGAGACAATTTTAACTGGAAGTATAATGATGAATGCAATAGCAATAGCAATGCTATTTTCTACTATAGGATTAGTAATGGTGCTTCCTCTAGAACCTACTTTTGCAATGTCATCATCAGATGGTGAAAGCATGTTAAAATCAACAAAAGAAGTTGTTGAAGATACACTATCAAAGATGGAAGAGACATCAATAGATACAAAAGACTCGTTGACAAAAGGTGTAGAAGTAATTGCAAAGCCAATAGAAAAATCCATGGGTTGGTTTCATAGGAAGCCAAAGCTAGAAGGGCAATTAAAGGTTGTCAAAGAAAAATTTGATTTTGGTAAAGAAGCTATGAATGAAGCAACTATTGAATTAAAAGATGAAACATTGGAAAAATTGAATTTGGTTACTCAATCCATCAAAGACAAGACCACTGGTATTCCTTATGAAGTAGATTAAACTAATCATTTCATTGTAAATGAATTATTGTTTGACCAATTTTTAATTCATAATTATTGTTTCTAAAATGTACTTTTACATAAGATCTTGCAATAAATTACTATTCAAAATGATAAATATTAAAACTCACAAGAAAATAAAGAAATAAAAATTCAAATTGAGAGTCTTATATTGGCATTTAGAAATTTTATTTAGATTAAAGTAGATAATACAATTGAATTTTTTGCAATTTATGGGAAAGTATATAGGTGATAAAACATTGCAAACAAAAGGCGCAACAAAAGATGCTACAAACTTAGCTGATGGGTACAAAATGGAACCTGCTATTCATAAAGTTAGTCATTTCTAGAGTTAACTCAATTCATTTTTAAGCTTCAAATGTATCATTGATATTGTGCAACCAAAATTATAGACAATGAATATCTAAATTTTATATTACATATTATTGAAGGAAAACAAAGTTATGAAGAGAAATTCTATTAAATAACTCAAAAATCAGCAAACAAATATTTAATATCAATTACTTGTAGTTTAATTCAAAAGATATTTTGTTTGCAAAAATAAAAATCAATGATTGAAGTTTTTTTGAAAAAAACAATTTTAAGATTATACTTAAAGCATACAAACCCCCATTAAATTGATATTTTACCTATGTAGATTGAACAAACAACAGAAGATGTTGCCAATAATGTACACATTTTAACACCCAAAATACTTGAATCTAGTAAAGAAGAAACATTTGAGAAAATTGGAAGAACACGGGATTCTATTCATGATGGAATTGGGCATGTCAAAGAAAAGGTGCTAGATGTTGCTAAAGGTGCTAAGGACAAAGCATATGATGTTGGTGTGAAAACAAAAGATGTAATAACCTCGAATATTGTAGAGTTTCCAAAAGACAAGGTCAATGAYGRTATTCRTCATACTCATGATGTTATAGTTGGYAGTCTTCAATCAAGGCTYGAAAAGACTAAATCGGCACTTRAAGATGTATCYGAGAAGGTGAAAGAGGTTGTCRAGCATTCTACTCAAGACGCAAASGACATTGGCCATGAAATCTCRGAAAGAKTAAAAGATGCATCTTGCAAAACTTTYGAGTGTTTGCAATCAAAAGCACAAGAAGCAAGATCATATTTACCTAATTTAGGTCAACGGATTGGGCATATAAGTAATGAAGGGCAAAGCTTGAACGAAGCAACTACAAGTATTGGTGAAAATTTAGAGAAGATTGGTGAAGATGCCAAATCAAAGGCGAGAGGTGTTACAAATAGTGGTATGGATTTTGAAAAASGATCTTATGGCAAYATGAAAAACATAGATGACCATTWTTTTGATGAAAGAAGAAGAGGTCATGCTGGCAAAAGTTACGATTTTGTTATTGATACGGCTCAAGAATATTCCAATAAGGTTGGGCAACTTTACGAAAGGGCAAAAGACTACTATGATGGGTCTACCCATGACCACAATAGTAGAGGTGATGGTAGACGCTCCTACAAGGGTGCTAAGGATGTTCCTTCTCAATCATTTTACGATGATGCAAAAAATGAAGATGATGGTTACTTCTATAACATCAAAGACAAAWCTAAGCATGCATTTGATRGTGCTCACCAAAAAACAAAGAACTCTTATGACAATGCAAGAGATCAAAGAAATGGATACAATCCTAATAGACATGAAGAAAGAAGTGGAGAGTACATTTCCATGGCAAGGCAAAGAATTGCAAATGGATACCACAATGTACATGACCAAKCCRAAGATTATTATAAAAATGCAAAGTTTAAACCAGGAAAAAAACTTGGCACAATAGTRGAATCYATGGGTTGGCGTCGAGTTGGCATYGTGGCTCCGGAGCATGTTCCWATTTCTTCAAATGATGAAGTGGTAATTGGAAATGTGAAGTATGAATGGAATAACAAGGATGAGAATCCTAGTCATCAAACTGCTTCCAACAATGTATTAAATTCTATGAAAGATGCAATGCAAAATATGGGTGAAAGACTTGATCTCACACCAGAATTCATTACAAAAAGTGCACAAAATGTGGAAGATATCGGTATTCAAGGCAAGGCCCATGTACAAGATGCTTCACAAACACTTCAAGAAGATAGGTTGTCTCAAYTCCCARAACACTTGTGGACAAATCGTGGATCTAAACAAGAAGAATAYGAAGATGATWATAATAATGAAAATAAAGATGATGATTACATCTCTAGCAGAAGRATAAGAAACCGAATTAAAGGAAGGATGAGAAATAGAGGTCACTTGYATAATTCTCCAAGATTTAGAAAAAATGAATATGCAAATTTGGTCAAAAAAGATCTTTTAGATTTTGCACACTATGGTGAAGAYCAAAATAATATGGACAAAGGTCRTGTTCTTYRCTTTTGGAATARAACCTTTTTAAAAAGACCTGAAGGKTTTCTTTTATTATTGACTCGTGCTTTGCACCTTTTCAYATTTTCAATAGTATATGGTTCTTCGTTTTGGGTGACATTTGTCTCWGGATTCATCTTATCCAAACACATTCCACGGCAACAATTTGGATATGTACAAAGTCGCATTTTTCCAATGTACTTGAGAATATTAATTGCAGGTCAAAGTGTCCTATTTATCCTTCATTCCATCTTACATCCATGGTTCATTGCCGATAGCRTTGAGCGTTGGGAATTGTCAAATTTTGGATTGATGATAGTATCTACAATAATCAATGCTTACGTTCTTGAGCCTCAAGCAACAAAGGTGCGAATCTTCATTTCAACTTTACATAGTTCTTAAACAATATGGTATGTTTTCAGTATTGGTTTTGATTTGGAATGGAATTGCAGGTAATGTTTGAAAGGTTGAAAGTAGAAAAAGAAGAAGGGAGGGGTTTAGAGAATGTGGCTTCGCCAATGGATGCTAAACTTTTGATGGAAGAACATAAAAAGAAACTTGGAAGCATTAATCGACAATTCAAGACATTACACAACTATTCATCAACACTAAATTTGATAAGTTTGGGAGGATTAACTTGCCATTTATGGCAATTGGCACATCGTCTTGTCATCTAAAATTTTATTTTTGTACTCATGTAATATATAGTAAACAAAACAAGATAACTAAATGTTGCATTGTATCAAAAATAATGAAATGCAATAAAACAARTATCTTGCTTTGTATGTGACTTTGTTTGAACTTGTCATCACAAATGCTTGATTATGTTCAAAATTTTGAAAATTGAAATAGCACAAAAATTTTAAGCACACATATAACCAATTAAAGATGAAAAATTCAATGTAGCACAAGCATTTAGAGAAATTTCATTTGTAGAATTGCCTATTTGAAGAGCRGCCAGCCAGCCACCTGTAAATGGAAGCTTCACAAAAAAACAAAAAAAGTTTTGAAGCTCATGATCTAAAGAAATTGATCCCCAAAATTTGAAGGCATGTAAAGTGGATGAAAGATTTGATGGTCAAATTATCAATAAACACATTTACATTTTTTGGACAATTTTATTTCAGCAACTATTCTTTTTCTAAAAGCAAATTCTACCTCATGCACCAATCAAACTTCGATATAAAGAAATTAGTGAAATTAGGTTGCCACTCACTAATTTCTTGACATTTGACACTATAGAAATATTTACTCTTATTGTACAAAAATAAACTATTTTTGAATTAGGTGTTGTATTTGGGACTCATAAACCTCTATGTGTATAAATGAAAATATCTATAGAAGTATCTATTGACTTTGATAAGGTAGGAGGTCCTAAAATGGAGCGGGTTCCACGGAACTAGCTCTAGAGGTACATTTTGCACTTTCCAATACAAGCAGCCCATTGAAATGCACTTTTCTGCAACTTCAAAAATTCATAATTAATTCCACAAAGCTCCAAAAAATATAAAACGACTTGGGTTAGATGCCAATTCCACTTGTCTTTCAAGAAAAATTTACTAAAAATTATTTCAAGTAGTTACACCTTTCCAAAATTAAACTTCAGCCCTTAGATGGGCCATTCATGGACCTCCTACCTTAGCATGTAAAGTAACTTTCTTGGGATTAGGCAACCTAATTTTACTGTTTAGTGTAGGAATAAAAGAATCTTTTTAATATCAAAATATTTTGATAGACTCTTCAAACTTCCTTGCAATGTACGAGAAATGACACGCTTTCACAACATGTTCAATAACGGTGAGTTCCTGCGCCATCCCATTGGAATCCCCTCATTATCACATTTGTGATTTGTATCCAACTTCCTAAGACATATCAGAGTGTAATCATGAATAGACAGAGAGAGAGTCTTATATCACAATTTCCATCTTTATGGCATAAAATTGCAAGTAGCTCTAAGGATTATGTATGAACTTCAATGTCAATTGATCTTACTAGCTTGTATATTTGGAGAGAAGCTAGGATGGTCATTTGTTTTTGTTATCGATATTATCTTGGCTTCCTCTCCAATGGTGTTAAATTGAGGGCTAAATACTCCTCAAGAGACTTTGCCCTTTGAAATGTACACCGCCAATACAATCTCTCTTTAAAAGATGCATTTGGTGTCACATGAGCAACCTTCTACCCCATTTTGAATGTATGCATATTTGGATTTGTTCATGATAAGGTTAATATTTGGTAGCCCTTCACCACCATAGCTGCATTTTTTTGAAGCCAAGGCTGTACATAGTGCTATAGGCTTTGAAATGATGTGCAAGTTATTTTATAATGGCTACCAGTTGGTTTGTTCTATGCAGCTATTAATATGGTAGAAGAGGTTTTGGCAATTCGACAAAAGACATGGAAAGTGCACAATGTTCCGAATTTCACAAGCCTAGTGTGCAATTTCTCCTTGCGGAAGCTTGGCTTCATTCTATCGTGTTCTAGCGATGGTGGTCTTCAAACTTGAGGTACTTCATAGTGGGCAATGCTTCTGTGAAGGGTCACGAGTATAAGATCATCTTGATATTTGAATACGCAATAGTTGTATATTCACCATGTCAAGTTTTTCATAAATATCAAGTGTCCTCTCTGTTATTAAATGCTACTCGTGGAAGCCATTTTTTTAAGACAAAATACTAGCTAAATTTCTTACTATTGCTTGATATATGTCATCTTTGATTTCTTGATAGCTATAATTGTCCCTAAAGAAATGAGAAATGTTTTGCTCTTACTAATAGCATTTCACATCATGCACCTTAAGGTAGGGAGTGAGAACTGCTGTGTTTTGCAACTATTGCTCTTAGTCAAAGTCTCAGCGCAGAGTTTCAATAATTTGGAGACCAAAGTTGCTAGCGTGCAAGCCTGTGAGCGGGAAACTTTTTTGGGATAAAAAAACTTGACAGACCTATTACCGTCAGGGTTGTTCTGTCGAACGCGTTTTCGGGTTTCGGTGTCGAGTTGTCTGTCTGACGTCGCATGTCGAGTATGTCGAGTGTCGCATATGCTCGACAAATTCGAAGGTGCCCACACCCGCGGTCGCCCAACTTTTGAAAATTTTCTGCCCGACGGGCAGATATTTTCATCCGATGTGGAAAGCCCAAACCACGTCAGCATAGGCGATTGCGGGTAGGGTGACCGCGGGTCCAAAAAAGGCGACTACGGGTAGGGGCGACTTCGGATGGCGAAAGGGCGAGTGCGGGTGGTGAAGGGTTGCCCCTATCGCACTCGCCCCTACCCAAGGTCGCTCCTACCCGTGGTTGCCCACATCCGAATGCGCCCTGTTTTTTGCCATGTGGTTGCCAACTGGCAAACATGTGGAGAACGGGCAGGATCAAAAATTTTGACTAAAAGTCAACTTGACATTGACTCTATTAGACGGACGAAGAGGTCTACTTGACGTCGAACACGTCGTGTTCATCGAGTTGTCGAGTTGTCAAGGCAAACAACCCTGATTACCGTGGGTGTAGGTAAATTTGATCTGATAGAAATGTTACTTAATTGTTCCAAAGTTTAGGTGACTTAGGGCCTCAAATAAACAAAGAGGGTTTGCATGATTTTATTTTCACATCCAATTTTTTTTAAACACATGTTGATTTGTGTAAAACCTTGGTTGGCACTCAATTCAATAAATGTCAAGCAATGCAAGACAAAGTACAGAAAGGAATCATAACCAAGATGTAGCCATAAAACACACAAATCCAATCATAATCGAAATGAAAACATAAAATTTGACTAATGAGATACGTCAATCTCAAGAGTCTAAGGAGTAGTCGACTTGGTCTCGAAATCCATAGTTGTAGAGGAATCTGATGTCGCTCTATCCTCGGATGCTAACCCGTCTATGAACTCTAAAACATTCAAAGCATATGTTTGTTTACGATTTTTTGGTGTGGAGCAACCGAACTCCACAAGTGCTGATGCCATCTGCTCAGCATACACTGGAAGATTGAATGACTTCTCCGGACTCCAGAGAAGTCGTCGCTTCTTCAAGACTGCATTTGTTGACATCAACCCCTCACGTCTGCAAATTGAACAAGAATTATGCACGATTAGATTCGTAAAAGTAAGAAGTATCATGCATTCTAAACTTCCACAAAGTTTATAACTTACTTACTAGATCTATCCCTTCGAACAAACTTCCGAGGCACAATGATCATGGCGTCCGGATCTTGTGATTCCGAAACAACTGCTGTTGATTCAGGGATGTTGGTTTTCACTACAGCAGGAGTGGTCTTCTGCATGGGCAAAAGAAGGGCTTTGAAAATGTCTTTATCCCCCTCTAGAGCCACAATGTGGCGGCGTGTTCCACGACATGCCGTAATTGACGCTTCTGCCATGAACAAGGAGAGACTCATCACTACAATGATTTCATGTATATATTCAAATTCCATATCAAACTTCTTGCATTCAAAACTTACCCGTGGATGATGTCCAATCCAGAACCAAATCCCCTTCATTGGTTGTCCCCTCAATGATGAATTGGAAAAATCTAGCATCTTTCTCTCGAGCCCCTTGCCATGGCAAAGATGTCGCCTTGTTCATGAACATGGTCTCCTTTGTGGTGTAGTTAATTAAGATGTCGTCCCATCCAATGTCCACTTTTGCTTTTTTCATTGATGGTGAGCGCTTGAAAGAGAAATTGGATTTACCTTTCTCGCCAAGGTCTTTCACCAACAGCATGATGCCAAACTTTAGCATCTGTAAGAATTGGAAGCATTTTAGAAACAATGCGGCACATACATACAATACCAAATGCCAATAACGTTGAGAGGAATTGAGAAACACTTACCGTCGTAGTCTTGTCAAGAGCTGAAGTCAAGTGCACACGGTTCATGCCCAATCAAAATGGAAATATAAAATGTTATGGTGGTGCTCCAAATTCCAACATTCATCCACATAATAGATAGAAAATATCACATTATTTAGCACATATCACATGTCCATAGTTATGTTTTCATCCACAGTTTGGCACTTTCATCCATTTTTTTTTTTTTGAATTTCAATTTATTTGGCGCTTTCATCCAAGATTTTACTGTTTATGTTCCAAAGCCCCGGTGTGAGGCACATTACTTTGGTTCAAATTGACGAGAAATCGCCAGAAAAAAAAAGCACTGAGCACAACTAACAAAACAGACCACAACACAACTGGACACAAGTCGACCAGGGAACGTATGCAGCCAGAGTTAGAGCTCAGAATCGTGCAATTTGCTGTAAGAAATCTTCACAATTGCTTCGTCAATTGGAGACAAAACCTCACACCCATTGAATAAAATTACAGGACACTCAAATGGCTATTGTGTAAGGTGGGTACCCCCATTATGGCGCACTGCCTTAAAGCGCATCCTAGATTAAGCCCTTAAATGGTGTAGTTATGTACTCAAATTGTTAGTGAGTGAATATGGTGGTTCATTAAAGAATCATTGGCCATTTTGGTATTTGTGACATGCTTCTAAGCTCACATTATATGTTAATTTATTTCTCTGACAAGATAATCATTCTTTTCACTTTTTTGAAACACATGGACAATCCCCATTGATTACTGACAAGCTTTTCTATTGCTTGTTGGTTATTGATTTGGTTGGGTTTTTTCATTGTTTTAAATACAATTGCAACTCCATTTCTTTTCAATCTGACATCTTGGGAGGGGAACTTTGTGCATGTGACTGCTGATTTTCAGTGCAACCTATGAGGGCTTTTGAATACTCTACTTCCAAAACTTTGTCCCCTTATTGTAGTCTCAAATTTATCGAAATTCAAATTTTTTTTGTGCATTTCTTCCTTTTCTACGCATCTCTTTACAATCCTATATTCACTATTATCAACTTAACCTTCAAAGTACCCACAGACCTTAAAGTGGCGCTTTGGGGGGTACCCACCTTAGTTGCTGATTTRGAAGAGGAAAAAATATTCCACAATTTGTAACGAGAACTGAAAACTTATGCGACTGTATCCTTAACCCTTGAATGACGTCGGGGTGACCCTGGAAATCATCAATTTCTAAATCTGTGGGAGTCATTGGCCTAAATAAATCCAAAAACAATTGTTGGAAGTCAAATCACTATAGAACATCTTCCCTTTCCACCACAAATTCCGGCAAAAAAAAAACCCTGTGCACCACCAAATCAAACAGGAATCAAACCGGCAGTGCAAACTCCCAAACAACTCGAAACCCCGGCAACACAAAAACCTTAACATAGCGTTACACTTCCGGCAATACGAAAGGCATGATGAGAAGTCACTGACACCAAAGCGAAACCGCAATTGATGAATGAAAGAAACCCCAGGCACGAGAAGTGCAGTTCCCCTCACTGTCAGACTGTAGGGATGGGAAATCCGGCATTTGCAAAGTGAAGTAAATCAAAATTAATGGGAAACTGAAACGTAAAATGTAACTAACAGGAGAGCTGAGTGGGAGATACATGAAAAATGATAACAAGAAAACAGAGAAGAAGAGGAGTGAAAAGTGAAATGAGTAATTGATCTAACCAATGGTTGGCATGATTTTAACATTGAAATCTTTTTTGTTAAAAAACTCTAACCAATGGTTGGCATGATTTTAACATTGAAATCTTTTTCCATAGACTTCCGATCAGCTGATGACCTGCCGTTAGGAAGACATACGAAGTAAGCGGTAGAAACACAACCACGTGCATGAAAACGAATGGTAGTATTCTACCGGTAGTGCACACATATCGTCCATAGGACCAAGGACTCATGGATGACTACTCATTCTGCGAAAACTATAATTCAGATGGAGCCAAATTTCATACCACTAGAATCATGAGAATGATTGCATGTATTGTCCAATAGATAAATAAAATTGACCAAAAAATGCCTTAATGGAAACTATATAAAACTGCTAAAAAATTCAAGGCACAATTCGGGCTTCTTGGTCACTCAGGGGGGATTTGACTCGAGATGTGAGCTACGGTATATATCTCGTCCCTCTGAAAGATTCAAAGGTACGTTTGCATTTCGTGTTAAAGACTGCAGCTACTGAGGGTCTTAGGAACGAATTTAGACCTAAATTTGGACCAGATTCACACTGCTAACATCACCCTAACACCAAGTGTGGACATACTCAAAAAGTCACTTTGAGGCACCAGAAAGGTGTCGTCACCAGCTGAGTTCGGCATGAATCACTACAGTAGAACAAAAGTTATTTACAGGTTTACATGCCTGCACAACCTACGCATGGTTGCCCAAGTCCCAAGTCATTAAAGGAAGTAATGACTGATGCGGTTGAACCAATCAAGTGGTGCCAACTAGCTGGTGTCTTACGGCCAATCAGCTAGCTGGAAGTGAACTAACCTATAATGTGGCCGGATTAGCAAGTTAACTACCAGAGAAATAGACTCAGTTAGCTAACAACCGCTACTTGGTTGATATGGGCGGTTGGCAATCCAAACCATTGACACGATCACATTATTTGGCTAGAACCGAGGAGATAAATGACGGAAATAAAGGTATTTTCAACGCTAGTTAGTAAGCGAGAATTAGAACTAATTTGTTCACTGGCGCAACTTTGTCGGGCATAGATTCATCACACCTAAGTGACTACAAGGAAGGAACATTGAAAGGCACCTATAATCTCTATTCAGGCTATTTGAATCCAAATTTGGATTCATGGACCCAAAATTATAGTAGTACACTAGAATGTTCCAAATGAGGATGACCACATGCTCATTCAACCWCCCTTAAAAAGATGTATATGTACTATTCATCACTTGCGTAGGAGTAATGAAGCTCCAGACCTACTTTGGCAGTGCGGGCACCCAGTATCTATTTCTAGTTAGCTAAAGACGCGACTTTTTCTTATATTTTGAAATTTTAGTAACTAATCCTAATATTTTTGGGCGGTTTAGAATGTGGAAAATTGAAAGTGCAAGTTGAACTGAAAGTAATGCAATGCAAGAGATAAATACTCACCCAGTATTTGCCCACTCTCCAACCCATCCAAATCCGTGGTGAGCCCTGAGCTCCAGGACAAAACACATTCCCAAAGGCACAATTTAAATCAAMTCRTTGAAACCTCGCGTTAGAAAGCAATCTCGACAGCATCATAAGCCAGTGAACCTCTTCACTAGATGAAAAAAGTTAAAATGGGGATGTCACATAACTTTAAAATTGCAATATCTATCAGTCAAAAGATTACTGGCAACAGACCACTAGTACGAAACAAACAGTGCYCATACAATGAGTAATCTTACGACACCACTCTAATAACAYTGTCCTTCTGATGGAATCAATGAGGTGACTAAATTTTCCACGACCAAAAAATGTTAATCCCTACTTGTTGCAATTCTTACTTGGTAGTATTCGATGCCACTGGGACCATCCAATCCAAGATCTTGTACAGCTCACTTTTGAGTTCCTCCATTGTCAGCTGCACAGCAAGCATGACCATATGTACATAAATTACTAAAGTGAGAATTAACTTATGGTGGGTASTATGTAAGCTTCCTTCTTTTGCTTAACAAACCCATAGTCTTAGATGTTACAGGGAAAGACCAAGTTCCTCTATGTTCACTGCAACATCCTTCAAACACTATTAATTTGAAAAATTTCAAATAGCTTCATTTCAGGTTGCATAAGGTTCGCAGTTACAAATATGACTCACTGCATCTTTATTGGAATTTTTCTGCAGGCGACCTTTCAATGCGATCTTCATGGTTGGGGGCAACCCTTGGTATAGATTGTCTCTTGCATGAGCAGGCACTGAACTAGGTCTCGAGACCTGTACACGCGAATGTCAACAAAAGGTGAGGGTGGAGCCTAGTGCAAAACAAAGYCTATCAGAACTTGCATCAGCCCGAAAGTAGATCTAAATTCCGTTAAATTGCGTTACAAATAGGGTGTGGAGGGGATTGTGTTTCTACAGCTGGTTGAAATTAAACCCCGTCAACCTYGTCAATAGTCATACGTCTTGATTTTGTAGAATGCCTCAGCGGGRTGGATTTTTTACTAGTATCGTGAAGACTTCACAAATGTAACCAAGAAAAGAAGACCAGAAAGAGACCAGATTAGCAATTAATTAAAAGTCCTCTACGTGTACAATTCCCTCTTATGATGTAAGCAAGCTCTTAGGATCTACTCAACATAATATTACAAGCTCAGCTCGTTCAGTAATGTCAGACAATCCAAGTGTGGTAAAGCGTGGAAATTCACACCACCGAAGAGTAAACCAAAACGGGGAAATGCTACAAGGAACAAACCAAAGTATCAATCTGGTTGATGATATTCGCATAATGAAGAGCCAAGCCCGAGGTTCCCAGCTTTCCAGACTTCCTTTTGCATCCATTTTCAGCATCCTCCAGAAATACTGCAAGGCACCATATGGAAACCCACATGACTCAGGTTCATCCCTTCCTTGCCTACACTAGATTTGTCTTCAATTTGKCTGGTTGCATGAATATCAGCTAAACAAATGTTCATAATATCTAGCAGAGACCTCATTTTGAATCCTCAAAACTGATGGAAAATGTATGTGTTTTAGAAACCAAAGTTTTAGCATCAATTTTACCATCAGGCCCAAAATTGCCATGGATTTCTTGGTAAAGATAGTACACGATGTCCACCAATTGTTCCATTACCTGRAAAAATCAGAGGTTCAAWGCTCAGTGAGTAAACATTCTGTTCTTTCATGACAAACAACTTATAGGAAAGAAAAGGACGCAGCCTTTTAAAACAGGAAAATAACCACAAGACCCCTGACTGCCTTTGAACCTATTTAACAAGGAATTAGATTGGTAAAATTAGATTCTCAAGAACTAATAAGCATCATCATAAAACGAATCTTCTCTATAATTTATGGGAAAGTCTTCTTGTGGTCACAGTATCAGATAGAGCCCTCTCTATGTATCATGCTGAAGTCTCCATATGATCACTGTGACCGTAGGGCTATAAACAATAGAGAAGATTCTTTTTATGATGTCTAAAAGGCTCTGAAACATAATRATTTTACAGAAACCCATGTTATTTACTTGGGATGCACTTCTAACAGTGGCTGTTACAAAGTACATAACTATTACCTCTTCTAAAACCTTGGCCCACAGTGATTTCCTCTTAAGAGTCTTCACATGTCTCTCCTGGCTCTTGACTTCACTCTTCAAAAGAGTCACAGTTTCTTCTGCATGCCAAAAMGCACCATCAACAAAGGATCAGCCGTGGTCACAAATGTAATTCAGTATCAGCTCTCGGTATGATTTCACAGAACTTTTTTTAGTTCACATAGGCGAGGATCGGAAAAGGAGATCATTATGTGCAACMCTAGCTAGCCCAGAAGCACACCTGGGCAAGCAGCCCATGGAAATCAGGATAAAAACAGTATTGGTTGTCCTTCAAAGTTCATGCAAAACCTGTTGCAAAGTAACAGCGACCTACACTCAGATCGTTTACAATGACTAATCACTGAGTGGTTAACGCTGTTAAATTCTAACTATTACCAGASGATAAAAAAAGACAAAGATTGACCTGGCATTGAACCACGAGAACCCGTCCCAGAAAAGAATTCTTCCTCTTGTTGCTTGCGCTTCAGATCTATCTGGAGGCGGTCCAAGGCGTGAAGCTCATGGTACAACTCCTGCACCATAATCATGGTACTTGAAAGATGAGGAGCCCGTTTGGGTATCATTCACATAATGTTGCCGATGAGAAGAGCATCGATGACCTAATATTATTTATCATTTGCTTCCTGTACCCAGGTTGAGAAAAGTCGAATGGCATTCTAAAGTCCAAGAACATACATTGAAGCTAGAGCGGCCATTGCGTGATAGGTCCAAGTTCTTATTGTGCTCCAAAATAATGAGAATGTTGTACTAACCGCAGTGCTCTGAGCAAGAATCATCAAATCATCCATAACACGATTTGCCTCCTCTTTCGACTGATGTGGAAGAGTACCCTCCGTGATCAAGCTGCAAGGAAAAACACACGAACATTAAAAGCTACCGGGATGGTGGAAAAAATGGTAATATCATAGAAGCAGACACTTGACAACCAGGAAACCGAATTTGCAATCAACCAAGGCAGCGCAGACTAAGCCCTCACATATGCACAGTTCTTGAACTACAGACAACGTGCTTACCGATTGAAAACCCGGTCAAGATTATGCCATTGAGGGTCTCGGCAATGGTTACCGAACCGGACCACCTCGTCCGTGAAAATTTTAAGCTCGTGCCTGCCCCCCACAAAGCAGAGCAGTCCATCTCACATGCTTGATAACTAAAATCTCAAGACTGCGGAGAAGGATTCCTGAGACTCTCCAAAATCCTTCGTTTATAGTAGTACATTCGGCCAGTCCTACCTCAATTTACTATGGTTAAAAAAAATATACACTCATACCTCTTGTCAGATGCAGCAATACTCATGAGCACTTTATAATCTGTGGAGATCAAGAGCTGAACACCGTCTGAAACCAAGGTCTCCTCCTTCAGCACTCTCATTTCTTCTTCACTCAGAGATTGCTTCAGATTCGAAGCTTTCACAATTGTGTTGGCGACCTCGAATGCCAGAATGCCAATCTTCAAGGTTGCCTTCAGTCCCGGGTTTGCTCCCTCGTTGGAATGCACTTGGTAGGTTACAAGGTCGTGTAGGTGGTACCTACCTAACTGTGGTACCTACCGAGTTGACAGTTGTCAGGCRGGGAGTGCAGGACAGTAATGGGGGCTTTTTCATGGGAACTTAAATGACCAGGGAAAAGTCCAAATTGGAGTCTGGATTTGACTGGACCATAACTGAATGCTCCTGGACGGTCAGGGGCGGGGTTACTTCGCTTTACCTGGCCGTGCACGTGATAATATGGAGGGTGTGGTAATCGATTGTTGCATGTAATGGTGGCATTGAAGAAAATGTTTGGGGGTTGCAAGGGCAAATTAACCCCCTTATTTCCCTGTCCAAAGGTAAATGTAAACATTGCCCCTTGTTTTGAGCAGAGTCAAATTGTATTTCTCAGTCACACCCAGAAAATGTGGGGCCTCCGATAGCAAATATGAATTTGGGATTTCTAAATTTTATCATTTATGGGAGATAAAAAAATCCAATGTTTTTTTCAGGGATAAAAAACGAGGCAATAAGGGGTGAGTTTGCCCTAGTCGGAGTGCACTGACCCCCTCACTTGACCATTGGAGAAAAGGCTGAAATTTTTTATCTCCCACACATGATAAAATTTGAATTCATATTTCAATTGTAATCAAAGCCTCAACATTAGCTAGGAGGGGTGTATAAGGTAAATTAAGCACAAAATATGTGTGTGTGTGGGGGGGGGGGGGGTACTTGCACCCTTGGAGTGACTTAAAGTGGCCGAGCAAGGGGACAAATGAGATAAACAATTCACAATACCAACATTTAAGAAATTGTCTCATTTTTGTCAAGTTATAATTGATAAATTTGTCTTGATTAACTTTTTAGAAAAAAAATCTAATTGAAAAATAAAACATATTCAAATTGTTCTATTTTAATTTTCTWTACATATTTAAAGTGGAAGGATAGTAAGCACCTATTAGTGTTTCTAGACCTATCCTTAACAATGCTTCAAAAAATAGAAATCCAAAGAATGAGAGTCCATCACTATCTGAAAAGGTGAATGGACTTCACTTTAATTGAATTATAAATAGATTGTAAATAGGTTCAAAACTAGGGTTTGGAATTCAAAAGGGGGGAGGAATCAATTGGTTGCCTTACTTTTGGTATTGGAATTCAAGTCTCTAAATAAAAACATGCCCCCTATTTTGTAGTTGGTTGATTTTGCAATTCCTTATTTCATATTGATAATAGGGGTTCTCTCATTTCGATAAAAAAAAAAATTTTAAATTTAAACTATGGTATGTAATAAACTCCAACAATTCCATTATAGGTCTTAGCATATGGGTTGGTTCTCCCTATCTATAGTTTAGAAAGAGGTTGGTTTAGAACTCCTTGCAATTTTGTTTAAGTTTTTTTGTCACATTAGTATACAACATCTTATCACAAATAGAATGTAATAGTTGAGTAAAAAGAAAACTTTGACTTGAGTCCAAAAATTTATCTCCTAAAAATCATATTAATGTGGAGTAGAAGGCCCAAAGGTGAATGTGACCAACCCTCATAAATCATTATGAATTCCCAAATCAATTCAWTGAGTTGTTTATTTGTATATTAATTTCACATCTATTGAAAACCTTGCAATATTGAAATTGAATAGTCTAGTCCATTCAAGCACATAAATTTTGGATCAAAGGTGAAGTTTGAGTTCATGAAAAAAAAACATAAAAACAATTTAGACCATATTTCAATACAAGAAAATAYGGTTCAACACATTGTCTATCTTTCTTTCCTTTTCTTAGTTGTATCAAGTCATTAGTATGGGTTCGCATTGTAATATTATTCTCCTAGAATGATTTCTTTAATGATATTGAAAAAGCTATAAGTTCTTAAAACTTTAGAATATGTTGGAAGGATAGTGAGAAGCCAAAACTAGTTGTACAATCATATTCTATAAGATTTAATGACTTTCAAAGACACTTCTAAAAACCTACAAAAATGTCTTGACCACTAAACTTCCATTGTCCCTAYAAAGTACAATTAGGCTTCAATGGTCTCAATTTCCTTTGTAATTTTTTGAGTTTTTTTTTGAAGATAGAAAAGCTCATGAGCTATGTGGGAATATAATTTTTATTCAAGTGGTTCTTGGGAGTAAAAAATTATGCCACAATAACCTAAAAACGGCCCATCTTGGGCAGCAAAAAAATTCACAACATTTGAAATCATTTATTTTTCATGTATGYGGTTATATTTTTGTTYACGTAGAAAGCTTCGATTCATTCCACTTGGACTTATGATATGAAAATTATGAAGCTCCTTGTATTTTTGGCAATCATAGCAYCGTCTTCRAAAAATAAAGTATYGGATTTGACATTTTTTACTCAATTTTCACAATTTTCAAAATATAAARAGGGTTCACACATTTTATTGTGATCACTAGAACATTCTCACGCTTGAGATTAGTGTGCTTCAATTCCATCTTAGAGCTACTGGCAATTTAGTTTTTCTTTGCTCCAACTTCTACATAATAACTTATCTAAGAATAAAAATCAAGTACTTTTAAAAAAAATCTTAAGACTTCCTATTCAAATATTCAATATATAAAAAAAATACTAACTCATTTAGTGCAATTTTTTWATATTAAAAGTATTCAAAATCAAATAATCTAGTTACAAAACATACACAAACCAACATCTTCTTTGTTTTAAATRCAAATATTTGGTMATCTATGCAATGAAAGTTTTTGAAATCTCTTCTACACATTCTTGCKATATCTAATATAGTGTTAGATCAAACAATTTGATATGCTAAAAAACAATTTGTAAAGGTTTTTACTCTTTGCAATAGAAATGGTACTTCTAAGTGGCCATTTTTAATGAATAAAAGGCCAAGTAGATTAAAGGGCTAATCCATTTGGTGCCATTCCAAGTGAACCCCTAACAACAAGTAAACTCTCTTCCTTATAGATTATATTGTAGGTAACTTCCATCCCTATTAAATAAGAAGATCATATGTAAAGGAAGTTTTCTGCAAGGAAATGTTGAAATTGAATTTCCACGCCAAATTTTAGAAGTTCCACTTCACCCTTACTCCACCAATCACAATCACTAGATGACATGTATATGAATCTTTTGACCAAAATTACTTAGCATATGCCGAATCTCATCATGACATTGAGGATGTAAAGGTGAGGACACCCAAAATTCCAAAATCACACCCTACCTAAAACCACACCCTACCTAAAACCACCATCATCACTCTATTTACATTTCCAAAATCAATGTATACGTATACAAGTTGAAAAAATGGTTTTAGAGCTTGTACCAAAAAATTGACTCTTCATATCTTTTGGATGTGGTATCCAATTGTTGTAGGCTTTGGTGCATTAGAACCTACTTTTACTTGCCAACAAAAAAATATGAAAAAATTGACTAGTCTAATAATAATGACAAAGAATCCACCTTATAATAGTAATAACCTTTAAAATAATAATAATGATAGCCAAAAAATGGCATTTTAGAAGGTAATGAACTTAAACTTATGCATTGCAATGCATTAACCCCTAAGCGCTCAAACGACCATTTTTTGGTCGCTGCCTGACTTCGGGCAGAATTTTCAGGCAGAAAAAAACTTTTTTTTTAATTTTTTTTTTTTCCTTTAAAATATTGGGTTGTCTTTCAGTATTTATATTCAAAACTCAGATCACTACGGTCAAAAAAAATCATAAGAGAAATAGCACAATAAGTTTAGAATTTTGTAGTGTTGAAAAACTCACTATTTGAGGAAAGAATTGAAATTTTTATGACCAGATCTTATGCATTTTTTTACATTTCAATAGAAACCACTGTTTTGACCAATAAAAAAAATTCAAGTATTAAAGATAGAAATTGTATTTTTGGTGAATTTTTGAAGTTATATCTTCAAAATTCATTTGAAAATAATCTGAAAATAGTTTTATAATTTTGACCRTAYGGAYATCTTCTACTTTTTGTGCTTCACATAAACTTCTTTGATRCAAACTTCAAAAAAGTTATAGAATGTATATTTTATAACACATTTGTGTTTTGTCCAAACCCCTTGGGCTTTTAGGGGTTAAGCAAGATGCTTTTGACACTAAGTTAGTTTGCTCTAAAAGCGCCTATGCTCTAAAGTGATCATGACATAGATGTACATTTTGCTTTCTTAACTATACCAATAGTGTGCATTTTTTTCAATCACCATTGTGTATCAACTTCAAAGATTTATAACCAATTCCACAAAGGTCCAAATAATATGAAACAACTTGGGTTAAATGCCAATTCCATTTTTCTTTCTACAAAAATTTACTAAGAATTGTCTCATTAGGAAAATTTTCAGCCCTCCAGAGGGTTGTTAAGACTTCATTTTCGGCCCCTCACAGTGCTAATACAGAGAAATAAAAAAATATTTAAAAAATATTAAAAAATAGTCAATTTGATGTGGTGCTGATGTGGCACCAATGCCACATCAGATTCCAAATTTTAAAAAATAAAAAATAATTTTTTATTTTTATTTTTTTCTGTAATTGCACCGGAGGGGTGCAAAACTCACAGTCTCTTCGAGGGCTGAAAATTTTCCTAATGCTATGGAGTTTAGTTTCCCCCCTAAAGCAATCATTCAACATTTAAATGGTAGCTTTAACCCATAAATGATGTTGAGCCCATTTTTTCATGGTCGATGAATGAAAGAGCATCTTTCTATGTAGGATAGAAGTGCAACTATCCATCCTATCAGAATCAGAGGTGGAAAGGGGAGATCTTCTACAGTAGATTGACTTCCAATGCATGCTTTTGGATTCTTTTAAACCAATGATTCCCACGGTATCAAAATTGATGATTTTCACGGTCACAATCCCGTCCTTTAAGGATTAACTTATTTTGTGTCACGCTTTACAATTGAACAAGCGGATCCGATACAATCTAATTCAATTCAAACTTGCCAAGAATCCATGAGGACATGTGGCCAAGTAGACTCTACCATGTGTCCCCCTCCCCCGCACTTGGTGARTGGAAGTGAAAAAATTCAGTTCCAATAGTAAGGTAAGGTAAGCTTATGTAGTAGGTGACCCAAGTCGACTGATTTGAATGGTCCTTTTTCTCTTTGAAAATATCTTCAAGGTCATCACTCATCAGCCTTTCCTTATAGTGCACTGCCGGCATTTCCAATAAGTTAAAAGGTGGTACGGTGTCTGTGTGACTGAATGTTTGACTCTCCACACACACAGAAATTAGATGCAAAGACCTACTATTGATGGGGAGGGTCTATGAAGCGGAACTAGTTGGGTGGGGCCACAATACCCGCCACTTTGGGCTTCTGGGCCTAAGGTTAGTCACGGTCAAACTTTCATATTTTCTTGTTGTGGTTGGCAAGGGAGAGGAGGTTCTGACGCACCGAAGAACATGACATTTGGATACCGTATGCAAAAGTTAAAAATTTGTTTTGGTAGAGGGTCTAGAATCGTTTCTTCACTGAATATTGATTTTGGAAATGTACACAAGAGTGATGGTGGGGTTTTAGGCAAGGTGCAAATTTTGGGATGTATCCACTTTATCATGTATTGGGGGTTGCAATACTAGAAGATCTTGGTGAGAACATATATTTTTGTACTTTATCCCTTTAGATAAACAAACAATTTTTTATCAAAAACGCTGGTTTTGAGTATCTCTATTGACCACTTTTGGCTATTTTTGGATCTACAAGATAAACTATCTTCTCAAAAAAGAGGGTACACCTCCTGATTTGCATTAGTGCCCCCCCTCCCCCTCTCTCAAAAAAATCACAAGCCATTGATTCTTTTCTTAAAAATTATCCCCTCCCCCCTTCCCTGCCATTGATCTTGATACTAATATTGGGATACGGTATACTAGGATACAAATACTAGGATACAAATATTGAAATATGAATATTCGGTTACAAATACCGGGATACGGTATACATATTGTATATATATGGATACAAAAATGAATAAGAAAACCAATTAACCCATATCGATTGTCAAACAAGTTCGTTTTGAAAAATATAAGGCTGAAGGGGGTACTGGGATTTTCAAGTTATTTTCAGATTGGATTATTTTTCATACCCCCCAAAATAAAATTGGAGGGGTTATGAAACTTGTGTGTCACTATCTCCTCAAAGGAGAGGGTACTCAAATTTGGTCTCATTATAGTCAAACTTGTTGCTACTTTTTTATGTCTGCAAATTAAATTTTAAGGGATGATAAATTGATAAGAAGCAATATAGAATAAGTTGTTCAACACGTGCATGCTAAATCTAGATTAAAGACAAAAATATAAAAAAAAACAAAAAACTACATGATTCATCCTATTAATGAGTTTGAAATATTATCTTTCCCTAAAATTAGTTTCACAAAACAAAATGAAGGAAATTGATCCATTAAAATAACATTTTAATCCATACTATTCAATTAATATACAAATACTATGATTTTGGTGATTAGTGTCACCACACTACCATATTTGGCTATTGCTTTATTAAGGTCTACAAAAATTAAATTAAAAAACAAAAGTTGAATTTTTTGGAAATTGTTTTGATAGGAAGATGAAAATCAAATGACTTGATGTTGTAGATGCCAAACTATTAGAAAATGGACCACATTCATGTTGAAAACTTCCAAAATATGACAATGAAGTTTTAAGTGACAAGCTATCAGTGCACTATTTATAGAAAAAAAGGGAACACTGAGTTGACAAAACCGATAATAAAGAGAAAGCATACAAACAAATTCACAATTGCAAACTCACAAATGGACTAGTGAGGAAGGTTGTTGATTATTAAGGGCCCTTGCATCCAAATTGCCATATGCAAATCTCATAATAACAAATTGGCCACATTTTTTGAGTTTCTATATTAATAATTAAAGTACCAAATTCTTGAAAAAAAATTACTTGAAAATTAAAAAATTTATCTATTTTTGAAGCAATTGTCAATTTACTTTTCCCAACTTTGATTGATTGTTTAATTAGCATGAAATGCTAACCCTGATAGTTGGATACGGTAACTAGACACATTCATGTTTATATACCATAAAGATGAATTAAGTTCATTAAAAGCAAGTTACCTGCAAATAATTGACTTCATTAAGGTACAATTTAATTTTAAAAATATTAAAATTGTAGCGTAAGCATTTGAATTATTTTTTTGAGTTTTCACAACTCCTCATAAATGATGCATGAGAATTTCCAATATTTTTTATTTTTCAACCTCTCACTCATTCCCCTCCAAAGATCACTAAGTAGTATCAATGAAGCATCTTTATTCTAAAAGATTATTTCTTTGGAGGGAGGGATAGACCATTTGAACAATTCATTAATAAATTTTCAAAGTCATCACATTTTTGAAAAGTTGTCTCAACACTTTTCAAAGGGAATCCAATATTCTTTACACATTGTCTTATCTCAAGATTGAAAACTTTGCTAACATTCACAAAATCATTTATCAAATAATTCAATGTCACATTCTACATATATTATACCTAATAATAATGGTTGAAAAATAATTATTTAGAATTGACAATTTCAATTAGGTAGATGCCTAAATATAGAAAAATGTTTTTTCCATATCAACTTGTTTTTGGAAAAATAATATCGCAACGATTCTAGCATTTGTATTTAGAAATATCTTTTTGCTGACCTTGATTATTGGATACAATAGTTTAAAATATTTTCCAAAATTCAAAATTTTAAAAGAATTGTATTTAATTTATAAGCACAAAGATGAAACTTCTCCCCTTCATTTAGAATTTGAACCGCCCGATTTAAAAATTTGAACACGTTTGGTGTTTTCCAAGTGAATTTGGAATCAATTTAATTTCACAATGGGCTTCTCAATGCATATATTGGTATTATTAGAACAATGCCTACGACTTACAACTAAAGATAAACTAGTTTATGACATGCAAAATGATTGGTTTGCCTTGTTGGCATCGTTGAAAATTTTTAAAAAGAAATCCACATAAAGATGAATGTAAAAAGTATGGAGATTGCTTGGATTTTGGAAGTGTGCCATCCATCATGGCCTCAAAGAGTCTTTAGGATACCCAAAATCAATAAAAAGTATGCCCATAATAGTCATCTTACTGGCCTAAAGCAATATATGTAGAATGTTCCAAATCCCTCATGTGCAATCCAAAACCCTACCATCCAAGATATTGATAGAGTCCAGTAACTCAATCTAATGTAAACCAAATCTTATTTATTAAAAAAGAGTCCGTCATGGATTGATGCAAGATTTTAATGGATCATTTCTTAGGTGTCTCTCATGGGTCTTTTGCTTATCATAGACTGGTTCAAATTAAACTACTTGGGATTGGAGCAGGGCATGCTTAGTGCATTGCACTTAGAGCAACAAATCTATACATTTTGTTTTTGTCTTCTATGTATTATTTTTCATCAAAACCTTGTCCTATAAACTATGAAGGAATTGATTGTGATGGATGTAGATATTTCATAAAGTATTGTACCTATATTTATACAACAAAATTGGCGTAAAACAATTTTGAAAAAAGATGTCGATGATTGCAAAAAACACATGCACTATTCTCTATCACATCACAATGGTTTTTTTTTTACTATTCCTTGTGATTTGGAGAGATTGTAGTTTTTCCGTGCCAGTTTGAGCCAATTTCTAATTTTTCTTGTCTTCTAGTGTCATAGTTAAGGTTTTTCAAAGAATTCTTTTTCAAAAGGAATTCATGAGTTTTCTTTTCAAAGACTTTTGTAAATTCTTCCCAAATCCCTCGTGTGCAATCCAAAATTGGTAGACTTATTCAACACATTGCACATCTAACATTTTAATGTGATTCCACAGACCTAATATTTGGTAGATTTTACAAGATGCCAATTGTCTCATATCAATTGTCATGGGTCCCATGAAGATGGACAGATAAGAGTTGTAAGTATTCAACATTGAAGCATGGCACTCTATTCACAAAAATCTACCACTTCTAGGATTTTCATATTCTAAAAAACTAAGAAATTTAATGATAAGTAGAATTGTAAAATGTTTGTGGAAATAAAATCTACATATATGGTGAATTTCATTAAATTTGCAGTATTACGGTAAAATGGTGCATCATTTCATTAAAATGACGCGAAATATGTTAGAAAATGCATAACATTCCATTGAATTGGCACAACATTTCATTAAAATGGCACATAATATTGCCATTCACTGCCATTTTTGGCACAAAAATACCACCAATTTAACACAATTCACCATATATTAGTAATATTAGAATTCTTGAAATCTAGAAAGGATTTACATTGAAATTTAGAAATGAGATTGGTAATTCAAAATCTACATAATAGTTAGATTTGAGCCTTCAAAATCTTTAAATCGTATCAATTTTGCACACTAAAATCTACATTTGAGTTAGATTTTATAGGCATAAATCTACATTCTAATAGTTTGAATTTTGTAAATTGAGTTGATTTGGAGGTGTAGACATCTTTACAAATTTCCTATCTCACATTTTCCTCTGATGGCTATATTCCCTGTGTTTAAGAAAATGAGTTGAAAAAAATAGTCCTCCCAGGGGATTATCAATAGTTTGGCTGCATGAAATATTATAAATCTTCTTTGTGCATCCTACTTGTTGATTTGTTTTCTTGGTTCTTTTTTGGCCATAACTTTTGTGTTCACACTCCAAATGACCCAAGATTTGTATGAAAGGTACTCATGACTATTGCACACTTCGACTATTTTTTTCATTTTTCAAAATCATTTTACTATCCAAAAATAGCACTTGATTTTTTTTTGTCACACTAGCCAATTTGAAGGAGCTTAGTACTATTTGGTACCCACAAAAAAATGAACTTGGGACCATTCATTATTTTAAATATTTAATGATAAAAAAAAATTTGCAAGATAATATTCTGACAAAAATCAAATATTTGGCAAATGTGAGACAATCCTATGTTGCGAACCGTGCTCTACAGCAGTATAATTATATGCAATAAGCAGTTTTTGTTCAAGTATTTTTTTTCTTATTAAGAGTCTCTTCTTGTCACAAGGGCCTCAACCCGATGATGGTAGTTGGAACCCCAAATGTCTTGGTATAGTSATCAATTGTATGTATGTTATTGTATTTTGAACTATAGTGAGGCAGAGGTACCATGAGGCATCACTATGCGTTCATAATAATTTTAATTTTTTAATTTTAAGGTTTTCATACCCCTCCTCCCTATTTCCTCCATCTTATAGTTTTTAGAAACCACTTTGAGTGACAATCAATATGGGACAATTCATCCTGTATCCTGTATCCCGTATTTAATATCTGTATTCAGTATACATATCGAGTACTATATATATTTGGTATCCGTATGTAATTTTTCTATGTATTTTATACTATATGTATTCAATAACCGTATTCAATATTTATACCACGTCCGTATCTAGTATTTGTACATTTTTTGAGAGAGGGAGGGGGGCAACTAATGCAAACTAGGATGTACCTCTCTTTTGGAGGGATAGTGAGGGATTGGCGGATTGTTGACATGGTGGGAGCAGACAAAATGCAACAATGCAAGAAATGAAGAGGGTGTCGAGTCTTCACTATTATTATAGTAAAACAACCCATGGTGGTCAGAATTTGGAGTCTGCCCTCATACCATTGCAATAATTTTTCAAATTTTTTCCCAAGTAAAAACAAGTGTAAGAAATAGTGAGAGCAAATTGAAATTATATTTTTCAAACAAAGTCAGAATTTGTTATGAATTTTTGAAGTGATCTGCCCAAAAGAGTCATTAGGCTACCTGATAACCAACAGAAATTGTATCCATTATGCTCATCTTAACCCATTAAGGACCGTGGTTGATTTGGGGGGCGGGCAAGACATTCTCTAGTTTCTAATTAAACATGGAAAAAAATATCAAATTGTGATGCTTCCTGGAGATTTGACCATGGCCATGGAATTGGCATGAATGATTGGGCCTCCACAACAAATTTTGTGACAATTCAAGGTTCCTTTACTAGAAGATTTTTGTATTTTCACCCCAAATTTCATCAGTTTTTCAATCCCTAAACCACATGCTACTGATGCTAGTACACATTGTCATGATTCTTGTCCCTATGCATGCAATTTACAATTCCCCACATCTGACCCCTTTTGTCTATATCCAAATTCATTCAGATAAAACTCTAGCTATCAATGAAAAAATATCAACATCAATCCAAAAGTGGTTGACCGGTCCTTAATGGATTAATCATCTATGGTAGAGGGATCCATTATTAACCATCACCAATCAATAGGGTGTTGGAAATTTCCGACCAAGGCTGGAACAAATTTCTATTTTCTTCTTGGAATGAGTGTTTTTGATTTTTTTAGGGTTTGGACCAATAAGTTCATGACACATAAGTGAGCACGAAAGTAGGAAGCAATGAGTGGGAAAGTAGTTCTTGAATGATGGGAATTGGATGACTCTAGATGATGATCATGGGTGAAGCCCAACTTTGGCCTTTCAAAATTCATAGTAATTTCATTGTAAGAGATAAAATTACCAAAGTTTTTGCAATTTCCATCATTTCAGTCTATGCACCTGGGAAAATATTTGCTTTGCCTACCACTACCCTAGATCATGTCGATAATTGCTTGTTTGATCGGTTACTGGTCCTTCTACCATAAAGCGGTCACAATAATTTTTAATGTGGAAAGCCCTGAAAAGTCACTTCCTACAATGATTTACACTCAAAAAGTAGGGTGCTCCTAATGAGGTCACTAATCACTTCATGGGTGTTAGGTTAGACATTAATTATGGATTGAAAAAACATCATGCAATCATTAGATATCCATTATGGGTCATCTGACCGCAATGGGATGTTTTACCTTAGCATTGACAAAGAAGTGCAAATGAATTTGGAAGGCACAACAAAGGTCCAATTTTTGCCCTTTGGGAAGCCAAGAAGTGCCACGTCTGTGAAAGTAATGTGGAAGATGCCCTTTGCATTGGGGTAGGGTTTTATCGCTTTTCTATAGCTTGTGCAAAATTTGCCATTACATTGCATTCATATAAGATGGATTGAGGATGCTCTTACACTTGTGGTAGTACTGTAGATGTGTACATCACAACATGCTTAAAAGTGTTCAAAATCGCATGTAAACTATTTTAAAAAAAAAACTTTACTCGAAACCACATATTTCCTATCAACTTAAAAATATTCACATGTATAGTTTCATGGAAAAACGTTATTCGTTAAAGTCTAAACCAATCAACATGATCATGTTGATATCTTTCTATTTCTCTCTAACAAACTTTCATTTTGAGAGTTATTATATTGATGTAAGAACTTACATGCGTTCAGTTTTCACCAGTTTAAATAAAGATTTTAACTAAAATTTCTGAAGTACATCTCAAAATATACTCCGTAATAGTTACCGTTTTGCTTTATACTTATATATATATATATATATATATATATATATATATATATATATCGACACAGATAGTTATACGTTAGCGACCCCTGTGTAGGACCGGACAAGCTTAGCTCCTCAGGTAGCAAAACTACCGTAATCCTCCACAGCCTTGACCTCCACCGAAAGTCTTTACAAAGCTAGACCGCATCATTCACTCTGGCTACCTCGCACGTACAGTACGTAAGATATAAATATATGCAGCTTGTACGTACTCGCGGGAGGTTTCTTTTCTTTTCCTAGCTAGAAACGTTAGTCTAAGTTACCAATATTCAGTTATCATAGAAACGTACTCCATGTTCAGATTTCCTAGCTACARTGGATCAGTTCCTCATCAATGGTTTTCATCCCAGCCATAACTACTACTGTAATTAAGGGCGGGGTGATGGAGTGTATCGCCTCGTAATATACATCCCGGCCAGTCGTCGTCTTCGGATTCTGCCAGGTGGCTGCCTGTGTAGTCATTGTCCGTCAGTAAGTCTTATGATTGCCACGCCAGCACTCGCGTGGTGTTGCCGTTTGTGGTCCTTGCACAAGCTAGAGCATGTCCACCCGCGGACCCGCCCGCGCCGCGCCACAAGGTATGATATGCGCCAGACGTACGGCGGGTGGCATGCGTCAGAGGTCGGGGAGGTACGGCTCCCCCACCAGCTAGCAACCTCCACAGTGTGTGTCGACCGAGGTGCAGGGTGGGGAGCTACTGCAGTAAGCCCACTCCCAAATGCTGGAGACAAGGAGATAATAAATATTTTTCAATAAATTTTCCTTGAAAGACATGTGGATTTGGCGTCTAATCCAAGTCATTTTAGATTATTTTGAAACTTTGTGGAATTGGTTATGAGTTTTTGAAGGCGAAATGCCAGAGGTCTATAAAACCACTTGCCTCTTTAAATGTATATTGTTTGTACATTCCTTTAAATATGAAAAAGCAACATGTACAAACAATGTACATTTGAGGAGGGGGGCGGTTTTAGAACCTGAGCGGATTTCAAGCCACCTACCTGTGTGTGCATTTTAAATTTCACTTGGCCTCATGTTCCTCCACCATTGAATTTAGATCCCTTCCATCTAAAAAAAATTCAGATTCTTTTGACTTAATCCCTAAAGTTTCTTAATTATGTTTTCACCAGGAACACTATAAAACTGCCATTTCTAATACCAAATTTTAGAAAGAGAAAAAGCATTTTTGAGACACATGTAATTACAGGATCTTGTAGAACGTTTATTTGAAAAAATGCGGGAAAAAATTTAGAAATTTTCACCTTGTGAATTACAAGGTATTAGCATTTGAATCGACAAAAATGTTTTGGGGGGCGTTGCAAAAAAAGAAAGTAAATGGCAAATTTCATTAAAATGGCGGTATTCAATGTGCCATTTTCAAATCGCGTGGTCTAAACTATGAACTGATATCTAGGATAATTATAGATTTTCAATAATATATGTAGGTTTTTGACCATGCGGTCTAAAAATCTAGGACAAATAGATTTCAGACATCTAAGACAAGTGTAGATTCCAAAAATCTATGACAAGTTTGGATTTCACACCGCACAACCTGAACTATAAAAAGTGTCAAAATAACATAAATTTGCCATTTTGATGAAATTTGCCATAGTATGTAGAAAGAAGTAGAGAATGATTCAAAATACTAAATTATTACAAATTTAGTTATGGAATTGAAAAATGCCAATTCCAATGGTTGTAATGTTATAGCAAACAATCTTCATCCTATGGTTTTATTTATTTCAAAAAATTATAAAATATTGAGTTAAATAAAAGGTTTCAAAGTTAATTTGAGAATAGAAATAGCATAACTTCCCACAAACTAAACTCCTCAAAACTTTCATCTTATTAATCTAAATGGAATGATTAAAAGCTTCCACTTATATATAAATCTAAAAAAACAATTACAAATTTTTGTTTTTGAAAAAAATGATTTTTTTCTCTACTTGAACTACTTAGTCTAGAATAAAAATTACATTTCATACAATAACTTTTTAATCTTGTAGTCATAAGTTATAAAGGTTGTTGGGCCTTAAGAAAAAAACTTGTCCACATGTGGTGGAAAAAATTATTCTATCATGCCAAAATGAGTTATGAAAATGTACTTTAAGGATGTTCAATGAATTGCCAAATCAACTAAGCAAATTCAATTTTGGATCAAAATCAACTCAGTTGTGTTGAATGCTATTTTTGTCAAGAAATACAATGGCTAGATCAACACAAAAAAATCCGTTTTTTTCACAATCAATAGAAACTAGTTCATCCTTTGCTGATTATGGCCCCTCTTTTGTGAAAAACATAAAATTGGTTTTTTAACATATGTACCTATTGATTTCGGAGGTGCATATAAAGTAATGATGGTAGTACATACAAAGTGTATGTTTGTTTTGACCTCTAGAAATTCAATTAAACCATATAAAGTATTTAGAAGTGGTGGAATGACCATGGCTCAAATTTTCAAAATTCATTGCTAACATACCAATAGGAGTTTTAAATAAATCATATAGTGGACCCTGAGGAAGAAAACAATATATACCAACAAAGAGAAAATGCTACTAGCAATGCATGATTTCAAAGAAAAAGATAGAAGAAGCTTTTTGTTGGAAAAAAATTGGATAAAAAATGAAAAAGACAAACAAAGAGTAGATAAATTGAAAA
Organism: Pleurozium schreberi; assembly: GCA_006891605.1. Lineage (NCBI taxonomy): Eukaryota > Viridiplantae > Streptophyta > Bryopsida > Hypnales > Hylocomiaceae > Pleurozium > Pleurozium schreberi. The sequence goes on along the minus strand of VACF01001353.1, from coordinate 24,532 downwards.
GTTAAAAAAAAAACTTGAAAAAATGAAGACAAGAGAAAATAAAAAAATAAAAAAATAAAAATTACAAAAAATAAAACATAAATAAAAGGCTAAACAGTCTAAAGGAAAAAAAATGTCAAAAAAAAATTTAAAAAGTGTAAAATTTTTCAAATAAAAAAATAGATAATGAAAAAGTCAAAAATAAAAAAGAGATGAAAGATTCATAAAGAGAACAAAAGAAATTGAATTAGACTTCGGTATGGAACAGAAGAAAAAAGTGCATCCGTCCGTAAAGAAAAAAAGAACAAGAAGTGAAAAAAATTCATAAATAATAAAAGAGACAAATAAAATTCTGATAGAAGAAAARAATAGGAAAATTGAAAGGATTAAAAATAGGAAGAAACAAAATACCAAAGCAACTTTCAAAAAGGTAAATAAGATTTTGGTATGTAGGAAGAAGAAATAGAGAAAGAGATGATCAAAAAAATAATGAAGATATTAAAAGTGTGGAAAAAGACCCAAAAATGAGAGAAAATAAAGAAGACAAAAAGTATTAAATGATTATAGAAAATATTTAAAAAAACATAATAGTATCACCAAGGAGCCTACACGGACGCATCATTTTATGAAATTATGACTTCCTACAATTTCAAGCCGGTCCATGTAGTCTTTTTTTCTTAAAGCACATCACAAAGTAAAAAAGAAGTAGCCAGGCACGTCAACTATCTTTCAGCATGTCCTCAACCCAAAGGAGTGAGTCATTGTCTTTAGAGTCATTCTATATATATTCACTTTAAAGGCAATCGAAGTCTTAAGACTACATTGGTATTCATTTATCAATAGACTCTCACGACTGCAGTTGAAGTTGTTGTGCCCTAGTTACTCTATGGACTACTCTGTCAACATAAAACTGCCGATTAACACTACACCTACCTCTATTCTAGTCCTAAAGTTGCAGGGGCAACTACAAAATGCAATTAGGGAGCAATTAGTTGCAGGTGCAATTAGGGAGTAAAAGTCATTTTTTAGTCATTCTAGTTAAGAAATCATTTTCTGCAGTTGCATTTGTGCCCATTTTCTTGTAGTATTGGGGTGTATCTAGTTTAGAGCAAATTTAAAGTACATCATGCTATAATCTTTCAATGAACATTTGAAAAAGTAGGACAAGGGAGAGGCATCCACTAGTCAATCTATAGCTACTATATCAAATACATAGTGTTGGAATTTTGTCATAGCTCCTATTACAAAATTCATCATATTTTCATCTTAGAGAAATATCATCCAATTATTCCATCCGGTGTTTATGATAAAAACTTAGAGTGCAACAATCATTCATGTAATTTGTTGTGCACTTTCCCTTGCGTCTTGCCATGCTCCTATATAGTTTTGACTAGTAAGATATGTTTAAAAAAAATTAATATTGTAGAATTTCTATGAATTAATTATGATATTGTATAACAACTAATACGTGAACATGTAGTGATTTTAGGACATTTAGAACAAGTATTGGTTGCATATTTATAGTATTATTGTAGCATGGCCCTTGGATTTGTTTACCCAGCTTATGAATGTTACAAGGTAGTAGAGAAGAAAAGCCCAAATCCAGAGCACCTAAAATTTTGGTGCCAATATTGGTAAGTATTGCTCATGAAAGTTAGTTGTTGGATATGCATGGTATTGGATGTTTTTTTTGTCTTTTTTATTTTTGTTAAAATTATACACTTTAAGAGATAGCCTTAGTTTAGGTTTGTTCACCAAATTAGTCGAGCTAATTCATCTAATTCTCCAAGTTGCATGCAATAGATTTGCAATTTGAAAAGATAGAAATATATCATAAGAAATTGAGTTGGATGCAGTAGTTCATTTCTACCTTGCCATGATTATTATAGATATTCCTATTTATAATCATTATTTTGATGAAATTGTCAATAATCTAGATGTGAAGAATTCAGTATCACATTAGAAATTGTATTCTAAAAGGATTTTATATATGTTTGTATTCAATGTTGAAGTTTTGTATTGTGTTGCAGGATGATAATTGCAGTGGTGATTGTTTTAGAAAGATTGGGAGATGTACTCATTTCTTGGTGTTTCTCAAATTTTTCATTTTTTTTGTTTTGTATAAACACCTCATATTTATTGTATAAAACCAATGACTACAAGATAAACAATAGAAAATCTAAATTGACTTGTATGTTTTGCAATCTTGATATTTGATGATTATAACATGATAAGTGGCTACAAAATGTAGCTAGTGCATGATAATAATATTGTTTGGACTAAATTTCCAATTTGTATTTTTCTTGCTATTTCCAGGTTGCCTATGTATAGTGAGGCAAAACTTGCCTTTGTCATTTATCTTTGGTATCCCAAGACCATGGTAGGCCATATTATACTATATAAATCCTTTTGTAGATACAAATTTTGTTTCACACTTAGACACAATCCAACAAATTTCAGTATTTTGATGGTCTATATTTTATGGATTTATGTGGCAAACATGGATGTCTTGCTTAGATACAAACATTTGTTTGTAGGGAACAACATATATATACCACTCCCTCTTAAGACCATTTGTTGCCAAGCACGAGCTAGAAATTGACCAAAACCTCAATGAGCTAAAGACTAGAGCTGGTGATGTAGCTCTTTTGTGGTGCCAAAGAGGGTCCATGTATGTTCAAACTCGATTTTTTGAGTTACTTCAATTTCTTGCATTACAATCTGATCGAGCTCGAAAAGTCTCCGTTTCTACTGAAGGTACTCCCATGATTCCACCTCGACCTTCTACCCAAAGGCTTCCTCAAGTTCGTCCACAGGTGTGCTTGTTAACTACTTCTTACTTCTCTCAATTCTTAGACTCTTTTTTTATGTGAGAAATAGAGTAATCAATAAAAATTTGATGTTGTCATGTAAGCTAATTTAGTTTCATTGCCTATAATATGATCAGTAAGCTAATATGCATAATATGTCTCTCACTCTAAATCAAATCTTTTAAATGTTTGCCTCAGTTGTATGCAACTCAAACACATGAGTGACATTCATGTGCTTATTTTCTTGCTTATTTGGTTGATTTAGAGTTCGATACTTAAGTTGTAGTAGAAATTATGAAATTCATGTTGTTAGAACTCTTGAGTTGAACTTATTGTTCTTGTAGACCGCAAGTGCATATGAACCACACACTACTTTGGATATATACTAACAACTTAAATGTTTGAAGAAGACTCATGCAAATAGTGGTTCTAAGGTCCCTAAAGATCTTGTGGATGTGATCATTTTTTATTCACTTTTGGCATGAAGGAAAGTAAAGTTAATAAAGCTGCTAGAAATTTTGATGATGAGTTTTTTTGCAGAATGGTTCATTCTATCCCTCACAACCTCCACCTAAGACTACAAGCGTAGGGGTTCACCTTGATCCCTATTGTCTACAAGGTGATCAAGTTGGTCAAGAGACACATCTCCCTCATGAGTCAAGGTCACACACTCTTTCAAATGGTGAAAAAGAGCCCTGCTATTATGAAGACTCGGTAGAGCAATCAACTGTAGAACGAACATTGCCTCCACAAGTTTTGAATACAAAAATTCTTGCTGATAATCCTTGGTGAGATTTTTTTGCTTTTGTATACTTACCATTTTTAAGGGCTTTAGAGATGAATATCTTTATGAATGTATGCAATCAATTTACCCCTTGTATTTCAGGTTTGTTTTGGCAAGGATAAAGTTGTTGCTCCTTTTATGCTTCACTCATGAAGCCAGTTAAAGATGATGATCCAAACATGTTTTTGATAGTTACTTAAAAAACATAAAGTAACATGAAAAATTAAGTTTAAAATAATTATTCAGATTTGTCCCGCAATTGATCCTAGTTGAGTTCACTTGAATTCAAAATCAACATTTGTTTAGATTTGAATTCAAATATTGATTACTTTTTACCAATCTTGTAAATTTGTAGAATTAAATTATGCACTTAAAGTTTGTTCATGGGATAACTTGGATTAGTTTCAACCTCATTTAAAAGTGTATGGTCTTCTAAAAATATTTCCAAGTTTCTTCTCATTATTCTTTGCAAGCATTATTATCTACATAATAAGGTAAATTATCCTAATTGGGCCAAAATTAAATTATAGCCTATTGTGATGGCAATGAAATGTGTGCTATTGGTACATAGTGGCATAAATGGGTTACATCTAAAATTGTGGAACAAACTGGATAGTTCCCTTCCTGTTTTTTCTTTTCCTATTTAAGTTGAGAATGTCTCATTCAAGGCCATATTGGTTATATTGAGACTTTTCGTAGATTTTGAGATAGAACCCTAGTTATTGGAAAATAGTAATTGAAACCAAAAATAAATAATGCTCAAATAGTAATCTTATAATGACATTCTAAAAGTTAGTGTTGTTACCTATTTGTAAAAAATACTAGTAAAGAGATAAAGAGGTTTATCTTCAAGTCAAAGATAGAAATGAGACTACGGAAAGTCTCAATATAACGAATATGGCCTTATTCAACTGTGCTTGTGCATGCAAGAGCAATTGGAACTCTTTTCAAATCCAAGTTGGATAGGTCAATTACAAAATTTAGTGTCAAAATCATTCTTTTCATCACATATATCTTTTTCAATCATTTTACAAGATACTAAGATGCATGCATAAAAATCTGTGCTTATTCTATTTTGCTCATTGCAAATGGTGAATTTGAATCCTTTCTTTGACCAAATATCCACCAGGAAGTTAGAGTGATGTCATAAGAAGGTGAAATAGTTTTGTAAATGCTTTTTTATGGGATATTTTTTTTATTCACAAGTACATTGTGAACATGGCATAAACGGAATAAATATTAGAGATGTTAATATACTTAAAATTTAGCATAAATGAAAGTTTACAGTGGTTGAAGAGCCAAAGCCTATCCACAATTCTTAAGTCCCATAACAAAGTCTAAATTTTTTTTACTTTATTATTTATAATATAAGAATTATTTATTTGAGTGTATTGAAAACTTAGGTAATCTCTTCAAGACTATTAAGACTAAAAAAAGTAGTTATATGATTTACTTACATATAAAGGTTTTACAAAGTTCTCCATCTTAGTTTTTTTTTTTCCTTAAAATTTGGTATACATTAGGATCATTATTTGAAATTAGAGAATGATGATAAATCTAATGTTCATGCACACCATTACAAATATCTTATTTCATATTGTGATTATAGAGTGCAAAGGAGTTGAATGGTCATCATAAGAATACATGGCTTTAATATAGATCAATTAAGAGGGTCATTTCCTTGTATTCTCCTACTTGCCTTCCAACAAGTTACAATTGTACCACAAGATTCACTTGATCAAAATCAATAGGTCATAGTCTTTCAATCTACCTACGTTCTTTCATTCATATAATAGTATAGATAATGTCCAAATTCTATTGCTACTAAAGAGAGAATAATATGACCAATATTATTTGTTAAATGTTTTAGGTAGGCCTCTCAATTATTGTTAATTATCTAAATGAGCACTGTAAGTCTAATATTCATAAGAACAAAGCACTTTAAATCAACATAGCAACAAATAAGAACAATTAGCTATAACATGTGGTTGAATCAAAATGATCTATAAATCACATACTATCTCCTGAAAAGATGCATCCTTTTTTAGGTTAAAATTAACGCAGCCCACCCTCTCTATGAAAATTGAGAGCCTTTGATCTTGTAAACAAAGAATTCCCCCCTTCCAGCGCCGTTGATATTGAAAAACAAATAATACTATATGAATACTATGGGATGTAGATACTTTGGGATACATATACATATATAGAAGATAGATACAAATATAGAATACAAATAGAGATACAATATACAAATACATATATGGAATATATAAAAACATACAGAAAATGGATGCAAAATATACTAATATATACCATATCAATTTGTAGCCATATTGCTCCTAGAAAATAAAAATATTTGTGTGTGGCAAGGGGTACTTGCCAATTAGTAATGTAAATTAACTAATTCACTTTTGGAGGGGCGAGGTGTAATCCAAATTAAATCATATTTTGAGTGGATAGTCTACATCCTTCAATGATAGAGATATTTGAGTGGATAGTCTAGTTTGGGACACTTAACAAATTTCAATCATCTTTTGAGTGGAATTTTGGTTAGCTTGTTGGAATACACCCTCCTAAAATTTCAAAATAAGAAACCTTACTGATTGCAAGATCATAATGCTTGGATTTAAAAAAATGTATTTTCAACTATTTCAAAATGAATAGATTTCATCTTTCAAACTTTTATTAAAAAATTTGTAGATCCTACATCTTGAAATTCACCTAAAAATATTGAAAAAATAAGCTGGAAATACATTCTACAATCAAAAATCGAGAAAAAATATTTCATATTCATGCTCGAAAAAATAGTAAGTAGATAGATTGAAGTAGAGAACAAATCAAAATACTAAATTGTTCAGAATTTAGGTATGAAATTGAAAAATGCCAATCCAATGGTTGTAATGTTGTAAAAAACAATCTACATCCTACAATTTTATTTTTGCAAAAATATTGAAAATTGAGTTGAATAAAGGACTTCAAGTTTTATCTTAGAGTAGAAAATCCGTAACAACCCGCAAACTGAAACTCCTTGTAATTTCCATCTAATCAATCAAAATGGAATGATTAAATTTTTTTGATGTATATATAAATCTAGAAAACCAATTTCAAAATGTCAATTTTATTTCTTAAAGTGTGATTCCTTCTAAGGCGACCATGTTATCTAGTATTCTAGTCTCCAAAAGAAATAAAATGACTTTTTAACCATGTAGTCAAAAATTATGAAAATCGTTGTGTCTTGAAGCTATTCCTTGACCACATCTTGACCAATATATGAAAATTTTGAAGAAAAAAAATTAAAAATCCATTGTAAAATGGATGACCAAAATTGCTACGTTGCCAAAAGGTGGATTCACCCATTGATAATCATGGCATATATTGCATATGGAACTACTCTAAAACTTGCAAAATTTTATCAAAGTCAACAAATTGTTTATAATCCACTATACTTCCATGAGTATATTTTACTGCAAAAGCACTTTAAAAAGTTTCATTTATAGTGTAGAATATATATATATATATATATATAGCATATTCAACTCTAATATCTCACACTAATAGAATAAAAAAATGTTTTCAATAAATTCTATCAACTTTTTCTATAGAGATTCCAAAGAAATTACCTCTCAACATCTTATTTTGCACCTTGTTATAACATTATTAAACTTGGTTTGGAAGGAGGGGATTTTTGCTACCCCTCGAAAGTGGAAGTCCCGTAGAGAAAATACTTACCAAGCTAGTGAAGACAAAGTAATATTATAATAAGACTGAAGTAGTTTCGTGAACCGAAAAATGATCCATCCAATTAATGACAACCAAGATAGACTCAAGTTACTTCCACCAAATCAATTTAATGTTTGGGATTTTAATGTAATGCCTTCCCAAGCAAGGGTAATTATTCCTCCTTTGACAGAGAAAGAACCCCCCCAGTTGACAATGTTATGGTCATATTAGGTTATATATATGACTTAATCCTCTTGAYTTAWWTTTKTGCACTATAGATTTCAAATTTAATTTTTATTCGTGTTGGGAATTGGTTTGAGAATCTTAAAAAAAAGAAATTTAATTTCAATACTTTAAAAAATTATTATGCTGTAGTGGCCTCTAATTTCTAAATGGAATGAAAAACAAAATTGTTAATAGATTTTTGATGGAAACAKAATACTCCAATCCTTGTTCTAASMATTTTGTGAGGAARTAATGTGCACTCAYAGGATKTATTTTGTTGGAAAACTCTTWYATAGTGAATTGAAAGTCAAATTGTGTACATTATTTTTTGAAGATGATATTTTGATTGCTAACCAAACAAAATTCTTCATATCTTTCAAATCACTAATCAAAATAGAGTGAATCAAATCTTTTTATTTATATATAAATATAATCTATATGGAAAAAAAATGGATTTTCATGTTCTATTTTATTATTATTTTTGTTGCTTTTGATGGCATAACTTTTGCTCAATGGCATCAATTGAAATAAGATTATGGTCCCCAAATGCTTATATATTCTTTATGTTTTACACTGAAATCAAAATGTTTCCTTAGGAAATACTTGGGATTTTAGGTAGGCTCATGTTACCTCAATTTTTGACACAAATTTTTGAAACTTCTTCTGCACATAGGAAGRCATATTAGCTTTTTAGAAACATAATATTTATTTCAATCGGTGCCTCCAAACAAAAGTTATGACAACAAAAGGCCTAAAAGTAGTCTTGAGTGAGCAAAAAAAAATTGATTCATTTTGTTTCTCATAGATTGCATTTTTGTCTACATTGAAAGCTTTTATTCATTTTATTTGATTAGTGGTGTGAAGAGTTTTGAGTTTTTTTGTTTTGTGGGCAACTGTTGCATCTTCTTGAAAAAATAACATATTGGAATCATTTATGAACTTGATTTTACAATTTTCAAAATAAAAATCCATGGATTTTAATTTGTTTGTCTAAACAATTGCAACATCAAAATTAGCTTTTTCTGATTCCATCTTAGAGCTATTGACAAATTTTTTTTCCTTTAATCTTGTATGTACTTCTACTAAATAATGAAAATAAAACAATTTTCAAGGATTTTTTTCCTAGATTCTTGACTCAATTCTCCACCATAAAGATTTTTTACATAGGTGTGAGTTCCATATTTGTCACCTGGGACTCATTCTTTGTTTCTTTGCGATTTTTGCAAAATAAAGTTAGTAAAAACATATAAAAAGCCTAAAAAATAGTGTTTAACTAAAATAGGAATGCAATGTACTTATGTACCCATATAACATTTGGACATGTTTTAAGTGTTTTTCCCAATTGAATTCAAATTTTGCTTATTAATGGATTGGAAACCACTAAAATGCAATAAATATCAACATTTTGTAAAAGTACCTCCAATAGCCCTATTTACCGTGTACGCGACCAAGACTGGCAAAAATTGGTTCAAGAGAACTTGGTAAAAACTCTAGAATCTAGTTCCATAGATAGGTTTCAAGATTTCCAATGCTTCCTATTTTTTGTAGAAGCCCTCATTGTTAGCTTACACGTCAGGTAAACTTGTGGCGTAATGGTGGCGGGCATATATGGCTATAGAAAGGTGTTATAGGAGTTCAATTTAAGTTAAAAACTCACAAGTGGAATCGGTTTGTCCAAATTCCTCTCCGTTTAATAGATTCMTTAGAATCCAATWATTAAAGGTTGCRGCGGTATTTTACTCTTCTTTGATGAATATATAGAGTTTGGTGATGGACTTACATATCTTTTGTGAGATTTCATGGGAGGCCCTTCAAAAAATTTTGTGGTTTTTTTATTCCTAGGATGTCTTTCTAGACGGTCAACCGTTGTAACCTCCAATGATGAATTTGTGGAAATTAACCAAAATGTAGTAAAATCTCACTAAAAATTAGAAAGGCTTGTTTTATGTTTATAAAAGTATACAACAAGTTTCAAGACATTATGATAGCAAAAAATTCCCAAATTGGCAACATCCTCCAAGATTTGGTAGTTTTCAAGTTTACGGTGGGAGTTGACCACTTGACCTTATTTTGGGAGCATATGGAATTGGAATGAGGTCAAAGTAAAGTCTTTTCTTACTCCTTCAAACCTACTTAATACCCTAGGCTAGTTACTTTTCTCAAAAAAGTCAACTTCTCAAAGTTTGATTTTTATTCGGTTTGGTCATTAAATTGACATTAGGTTTTGATGAATTTTAGACTTATGAAAAAGGCGTGGAGGGTTCTATCACTCTACAAATGGCCTTTATAAGCCAATGGCACAATCTGCCTTTGATTTGAAGTTATTATTCAAAAGTTAGAAATTTGGATAAAAATCGTAATTAAGAAGATTACCAAACGAAATGAGACAAGGTGGGAACCCTTGAAAATTTATATGAAGATGCTCACTTTTCTCTCATTTGACCTCTTCTTTTCTTTTCTTTGTAGTGCCAAGTTTTTGGCACTCTAAGTTTGGTTTATTTGGGCTCCAGTTTCGTTTGTATTTTTTGTGTCTTTAAAGAGACTTTGAATTGGAACCAAAATTCTCAAGGTTCATGTTTTCCAATCTTATTTGTTGAGTCTTTTAGACAAACTTAGGATTGGAACCAAAGATTTCAAGGTCTACATTGATTGGSTCTTGTTGTATCTTTTGGAAAGACTTTGGGTTGGAGCCAAAACTTTCAAGCCCCACGTTTTTTTAGGTCCCGTTGGGATAGCAAAGCTTTGACTTTGATACTTAGAAGCTCATAGAAACTAGGGCATTTCTAAAAATATGGTGAAGCTTTAACTTTAAGTCTAAAATTCTTTTGTGTTGTATTAAAGTTGAACAAGAGTTGTTTTCCAAGTTATTGTTGATATTTTTGCAGCATTCACAGACTTGAAGCTTATTAGAAAACAGAAGTGTTCCTAGAAAATGTTATGATGATAATGTTACAAGTTACTAGAAAATATTACCGTCGTGATTTAGAAATTGCTATGAAAAGTTACTAAGGTAATTTAGAAGTTACTAGAAAAAGTTATTGAGATAGTTTTAGAAGTTACTAGAAAAAGTTACTATGACTATAGTAATTTCAATTAGTTATAGCAATTTCACTTAATTTTGCTAGGTTTTATTGGTTTTATTCACATTGTTTGGATAATTGAAGGATAAAACAAGATCCATTGCTTGGAAGGCACACTTGGACGACACTAAATACCCTTTTAGTCGAAATTAACCATTAGAATTGGGAACCGGGTTGTGCCCGCGTATGTACCAAAGGTGGGTGAAGAAGCGCTCACAATTAGGCAGCCATGTCATTTTTTCATCCATGCTTGAGGTTCTCCACTAGAAAAATCTTGGTTGTAGTGTAAATTCAATCTAGCGAAGAACGAAATTTGCTCCAATCATATTGCTCCACTTCCCTACAATCTTGACTGGAGCATTTTTCAACACCGCGTGTAAAAAGACCCTAGCCATTTTTAAAAATTTTCTTTTCTTTTCTCCGCTAATCATAACAATAAAGACATCTGGGCGTCTTGTCTTTTTTCCTTATGCCGTGCTATCACACCAAGACCACCTGTACAGCCATGGCCTTAATTAAATCAATAAAGAATGAACTCACCCAAGACACCCCTCCCACAAAAAAATAAAAAAATAAAAAAATAAAAAAATAAAGAATGAACTCGCCGAGTCCCCCCAACCCTTCATACAAGCAATTCAATCAAGCATACCCTTATTACACCACCTGAATAACAGAACAGCCCCAACACCTACCGGAAAAATCTCACCTGATTGTTCACCGCCGAAAGCTACGACCACGAGACGGCGACTCCAGGACAGCGCATCCACATCTCCCACCCGAGAGGCGGCGTCCTCTTCGTCTTCGTCTTCGTCTCCAGACTTTCCAAAGATGCCCTTCTCGGTGGGCAGGATTCTCGGATGCCCGGCGCAGCTTTTTGTCCTCTGACACACCGCGCTCGCCGATGATACTAGTCATACTACTCGCTTCTTCAGTTTCCCCGCCATCTCCATTAATAATAAGTAGTTTTTTTCCGCCTGCCTCGTGCTCTTCTCATTATTTGTGCATCGATTCCGTCAGTTTGCACGCCCGCATTGGCAGGGTTGGTGTGCTGTGCTGACTGCTGAGAGGAGGGGAGGAGGAGGCGCAAGATTTCGGAAGAATGCTGGGCTTGCAATGGCGGGGAGGCTCTTGGGGAATGATCGTGTGGAACAAACTGTAGAATAGTACTCATCTTTGACAATTCTACGGAACTAAACTATTACTCCGTACTAGCTACAGTAGTAACAAAAATACTACACTCAATCTTCTCTAATGATGTCTAAATGGGCTCACGTGTTCAGTACTTGTTATCCAACAGGGGATTTTTGCTGAACCGCGCAATTTTTCTCCACAATTTGTAGTTTTAGACACGACACACTAATTCTTCTTTCTCCCGAAGTACTGAACCGCCATAGAATTTAGGGATGTAATTCTAAAATCGCTGTATTTTGTGAGCTAAACACCAGCCTAATTAGCTGTGAACAAGACTTGACAGACTCTAAACATACACGAGAGTGTCGAACTGTCGATAGATTGGGCCTAGCGTACTCTGTACTTTCGTGTTGCATTGAAGTGCTCACTTCACCCACCAAAAAGCCGTCTGCAATGAAGCTCTGGTGAGTCAGGAAGTTGGGGATTCGTGAAGGATTTTCTCCCCCTTGAAGCCTCGGTGTCAGCAATTCATGTCAATAATTGCTTCTGAAGCAGCGACAACGMGAAGCGCACCACTCAGGGAAGAAGAGTACATCAGTACAAACAGTACTGACAATCTAATCAAGCTTTGCCTAATCCTAAATTCCTAAACCTAATTTTTCTAAACAGTACTACACTCTGCCCCCTGCAATGACATTGCCGCAGGGGGGATAAGCTTAAATGTGTACTTAAATTACAAATTTGCTCAGAGTTTGACATGCCGCACAGAACATGAGAGATTCTCAGGATATACTGGGAATATGCAAGTACAGAGAGTTCCATTAGAGAGGATTAGGTGTAACGGATTATGTCACGGAAGCGAGTCAGCAGGGCTTCTCCATCTGCTTACACAATTCGCAAAGGTACCAGTACAATTGCATCTCAACCTGCAGGAAGTAACAGAYTGCCTCCATGTGAGGATTYCAATCTCTTTGCAAATTGAACATCAACATGTGAGTGACACCGGCCTAAAAAGCGCTGACAAAGCAGCAGCAGCAACAACAAAAACATCGGATATTCCACAACAAAAATCCCGGACGCAGATTAGCAGAACACTCACCCACTTGCGAGATTCGACAACAAGACTTCTACAACAAGAGTACCTCAAGCTCCACAAACCCCGCGCGTTTGATGCGCTGCGGATGGCATCCGTCGTACAACAGATTGAAAGCCGCGCCCGCAAGCGGTTTCGCCGAAAGCGCACGGGTATTTTCTTCGGAAGGGAGATGCGACCCCGAGCTGGTGGGCCAAGCGCGATGCAAGAAACAGGCGCGTGAGGGTAGTCACACCTTCTTCACCTCCGTAAACCACTCCCAGTAAATCGCCCGTTCATTTTCTGGGAGGGTTAGGCTGCGCAATGAGCAGTAATGCCCGATTACGCGGGCTTTCCTGCCTAATCAAGCATTACGGATTCTTCATTCAATTTTGCTATCTCGTCCAAAGTGTTTCATCCAACTTCGATTTTCCTGCTCGTGATTTACGTCGGACAATGTACATTGTTGACGGCATTTCTCGATATAAAGCACCTCGTCATCAAGCTACGCCCTCTTCGTTGGCCCTTTATATCGCAAAATGCTCTCTTCCTTGGGCATTGCCCTCTACCAAAACTTCTAGGAAGAATCAAGACATGGCAATTTTGGGTTGGCTTGCAATAAGTTCTTGGTGGTGGATTATACTTCTGCTGCGAAGGTTTCTCGACATTCATTAGTTTGCTCCACAACAAAAGAATGAACGTGGAAGAGTTTGCAAGTGCAAAATATTCTCTTGAGCTCCATGCTCTCTGTAGTTTCACCTACGCTCTACATCGCTTGCTCTCACACATTTAGCAATGACAAACACCAACAATGGCTTGAATATTTTTAGTCACAAATCAACCCATTCTTCGCGAAAGTCTTCCCCACAAAGCAATAGGGGGTCACACCTTCTTCATCCAAATGTGCTCCACATTGGCTCTTGTTTCCTCTTGGGAACTGTTCGATGTGCTACAAAGTTTGAAAAAGATGTGACTACCCCTATTGTACCAACTAAATAAAACGGAGACGATGATGAACGGGCATAGTGTCCCATCATGGGCATAGGACACTATCTTCCACCTTCCCAATATCTGCTCCGTCCATGTCAATCAGGGCAATCAGGGGCTTGGGCAGGGGCTTGGGCTGGAGCTTAAGCACAGTCTTAACCCCTAAAGGTATTTGACTATGCTTTCACCAAAAACGCTCCAAAACTGCCATTTCTAGTGCAAGTACCAAATTTTAGAAAAAAAATAATTTTGGACAAAAGTAACCGTAGGATCTTGTATTAAAATATTTGGGGAAGATGTGGGTAAAATTTCAGATTTTTTTCACCATGTGGATTGCAAGATATCTGCGTTTAAAGTGACAAAAATCAATTTTTGAGCCCTGCGAAAATCCGGGCAGCTCCACTTCAAAAGGCCACATTTGTATGAAAAAATGTCCAAAATGGTTGTTACTCTTTGGATTCATTCTTTAGGTCAAGTTGGCGACACTCTTGAAAATTTTCAATTCATTTGGAGTTGTACAACATGTAGGAAAAAAATAGTAAGTAGAAAGAAGTAGAGAATGAATCAAAATACTAAATTGTTTACAATTTATTTATAAAATTGAAAATTGCCAATCCTAATGGTTGATGTTGTAATAAACAATCCACACACAATATTTTGATTTTTTTTCAAAATTATTGAAAAATGACTTAAATAAAGGACTTCAAAGTTTATTTAAGCGTAGAGATTCCATGATTGCCCACAAACAAAAACTCTTCATAACTTTTGACTCGTTGATCAAAATAGAGTAATTCAAAGCTTTTCATGTACATATAGTTGTAGATAATCATTTCCAAATTTTTATTTCTGAAAAAAGTCATTTTTGCAGACCTGCCCGGACTGCCCGTAGATCAAAGAAAAGTACATATATTGCAATAACTTTTTAACCATGTAGTCAAAAGTCATGAAAATTGTTGGGCCTTAAAGCTACTCCTCGGACACATGTTGTATGAAAATTTCAAAGAAATAAACTATAAACTCCATTTGTAGTGAGCTGCCCAAAATTGCTATGTTGCCAAAAAAATGCAGTTTGGTCCTTCAGGGGTTAATATGGCACACTTATAATTGTTTCTTGCAATATATAGTTTATTTTCCTTCAAATTTCATTTATTCTTTTTATTCACCTCCCTCCTTGTATCACTTTAGCGCAATAAATTGCCCCCATAAAACATGCACTGCATTGTAGCATTATTATTGTTAAACTTATTACAATATAACATTCTAACTTAGAAGGCCCTCTCAGACTCCCTATGCAAGACTTTTGTGATACAGAATGTCTGCCACATCCACAATATAGTAGAACTTCCGTTAGTCAATAGGTCAAGGACTTGTATGACATATTGGTTTAGAAAGGTTTATTAGCGAAGAGAGAGTCATATTTAATCACAACCTTTGTAATGTGGCCTAGTCCGGGACCCGTTTGACAACATTGGTTTATAGAGGTTTATTGGCTTAAGTTAGGAGGTCCATAAAGCGCCCATCTAAAGGTTGAAGCGGAATTTTGGCAAGGTGAAACTCTTTGAAATAATTTTCAATAAATTTTCCTTGAAAGACAAGTGGAATTGGCATTTAACCCAAGTTGTTTCATATTTTTGTAGCTTTGTGGAATTAGTTGTGAATTTCTCAAGCCAAATGGCATGAAGCTTTAAAATTGCCCACCTCCTCAAATGTACACAATTTTTACATTCATGTAAAGATGAAAAAAAATCATTTACCATCCGTGTACATTTAAGGAGGTGGGCGTTTTTTCTCAAACTACATAGAGGTTTTATTGTATAAGTTGAACAAAAAGTTGAAGCGTTGAAACTTGAGCCTGTCATTTTTTTCCAAATACCATTTTTCTCAAACTACAGAGATTTTTGCTAGGACATTGAGGAGGAACTTTGGGCAAATGGAGGATGTTAAAGTGTAAGCTTTTATTAGGGCTTCAAATGATTGGGGCTTCAAATGATTCTAAATATGGTAAAGACATCCAATTGTAACACTTTTCATTCTCCAACGCCTAAAGATTGAATTTGAATGAACWCTTCCATGACGTAAAACTTCAACAACTTCTCAAAAGCATCCAATGATAGGAGAAGAGTTTTTTGAAGCAACCAATGAAAGTTGAGTCATTTCATGCTTCACGGGTGTCCACTCAAGGTGAATCCAATCTCTTGTATTATATATAGACTACCTTGTGTTTTCAACTTCAAATATTTTAAAGTATTATTAGAGCATCAAGAAATTTAAAAAACCGTGAGTTTCATCTCTTAAGTTTGCCACCAATCTCATCACATTTTTTAGTTCATTCAAGCATTGAGATTATGGGACCAAAAAATGTTGCATTTCTACATATATTTCTACCTTATGACTTAAAAATTCCCAAATTAAATCATYGAGGGAAAATAAAAGTATTCCTTTATTTTACTAAGGATAATAATTCTACAAGTCCAAATGTAACCTAAGATCACTACAAGAGAAAGGGGTATTTTAAGTATAGTTCTAGTAGTATAGTCTTTTAAGCAATGACCTTTAAGTAAGGATTTTAGTGAAATTTTACTAAAAAGATTGTCTTTTTAGTAAAATTTTACTAAAATCCTTACTTAAAGGTCATTGCTTAAAAGACTATACAACTAGGACTATACTTAAAACATCCCTTTCTCTTGTAGTGGATGCGGCACTCAAATGTGCCACATGAAGAGCGGGATGAAGAGATGCTCACATACTATACAACAATGAATAGGGAGTTTATGGAGTCTCCACTTTTGCCGTTCTTTTCACATGTCATTCATTGGCTCTCCATGATGGTCATTTGATTGTTGTCTAAGCTTAGTCATTTAATTATGTAAAGAATCTAATTGCTTTTCGGCATTTCAGTCATTTTCCTTAAGTTTGCAAGAAATAATCTTTTAAAAAATCAACAGATCAAATTACAACTTAGTTCAAATACTAACTTGAAGGCAATGCAATAATTATAAGCAATTTGCACACGTACGGGCTCAATTTATTTTGATTAAAACAAAAATTCAAATTTATCTATTAATTCTAAGACCATGAAACCAAATCTARAAATAAATGTAAAGATGGTTTGTTGAAAATCCAAAGGATCCAATATCAATTTGTTGAGAAACACCAATCTATCATTTGACCATCTACCATCAGGAAATTTTTTGATTGGCAAAATGAAAGAATTATTTTATTGACATATAGTTTGAATGAAGAGTAGAGAGATCAATTTTGTAATGAAATCCATTGCATGTCATGAATCTTCAAGTGTACGGGACAAGTTGAAGATGAGAGCTTGACAGCTCATTGTTAAAAACGAAAGCCAATGAGTTGTATTAAATTTGAAGCAAAACTTTTGACTTCATTTGGGCGTAGTAGAATAACTTTTTTCAAAAAAACTTACACTTATTAAGAATAGTTGTTAAATTAAGATAATATTCATCTACAAGAATCCATTTGTAGTTTGACCCTTAAAAAACAGTCATGGACAAAATTCAAAAAGATGTTTGAAAATGTCAATGAAAATACCCCTTCCAATCCCTCTTTGAACTTCGTCCATAACTTTTGACTTGRAGCTTGAATTCTCAAAAGGATTTATACAAATGAAAGTTAGCTTGATTTTCCACATTAACTAACTTCAAAGTTTTTTGAAAAAAAATATTCTACATTCTGTAAATGAGGTCTTGAAATTTTACTTTGAACATAATTCATGCTTTTCATAGAACTATGAGTGGTTTAATTAGCTCCGACAATAATCCTAATTTTCATATCCCACACAATTTGATTTACCTCCTACCACCCTACTTGTATAATGATCTTGTCTTTATATTTCTAAACACTTCCAATAAATAACTATTGAAGCTATGTGAGATAGATGCCCCTAAAGGACGGTTTGTCCCTTCAAGGGACAATTTGGGTTTGGATAGTTTCCTATTATCTCAATTTATAGTGAATTTTTTGAGGTTGTGTATTTTTTTAAGTAATTTGTGGAAATTTATTTTTATTTTGATCAGATGCGAGATGAAGAAGTTACAGGCATTTTTTCTCCTGGAACCAATCTTTGAAAGTGAGAATGGGTTCTAACTGGCTATACTTTTGGATTACTCAACTAAAGAATTGGCAGGAGTTTGTGTACGATAGCTAAAATTTGCTTCTTTTATAAGGGAAAAGGATGAGAAATTGTTGTTTCCTTTTTCATAATCAGTTCATTTCCTATATTCCTAGTTTTCTATTCAATTACACGACAACTTTTTTATTTTTGTTTTTGAAAAAGTGCTAGGATGGCAATCACTGAAATTTTGGTGAAGCATTTCATTTCTTCATACATCCATCTTTTGGACCATAAAGTACTTTTCAATCAAATTCATACACTTTTTCATCCAAATATTGCAATTTCATCCATATTTTTTATAGAAATAAAAAAAATTGGCAAAAAGATATTACCCCGGTTATTACTTTTATTTGGCAAAAAGTAGACATTTATTTTGAAGTGTTACAATTTGGCACCATGGTGCCAAAAAAGGGAGATGATATACAACCTAAAAACACTGAAATGAAGATAGTAATCTATTGATTTCACTTAGTTGATTTTACACTACATTGAATAGTGAAATTAGATTGTCTTTTACTAATTTCTTGACATTCCACACAATATATGTATTTATTGTTGTACAAGTGGAGGTGTTTATAGAAATATTTGTTGAATTTAATGGTTTGTAGAGTAACTTTCTTGGGGTTAGACAACCTAATTGTAAAGGTAACCTAATTGTAAAGGCAACCTAATTTCGCTGTTTAGAGTAGTTGCCAGATCTCCTTGTTCATTGGTATATAATACATCTCCGAAATCAATATTTACCTCCCCTTTGAAGAAACATCTACCAAAAAAACACTTTTACTCTTTACAACTTTTGCAAATGATATCCCTAATGAAATATCCTAGCGATTGCCAATGGGAAAATATAAAAAAATTCACAATTGCAATATGAGAAACGTTCCAGTTAAAAAAGGGGCGGCATTGGGTGTCCCTACCTTCTCGGAAGCCAGGAAACTAGTTTGCTGATGGAAATTGCCCGCGCTTCTGACGTCCTCACCTTGATCAGAAAGTCAGGGCTCTTCTTCCTTGACGGACTACTCCATTCATCCGTTACCAAGAACTCGTTCATCCATCTCACCATCCATCCATCGGGTCTCTCGCCCCTCCACGAGCCTGAAGCCCTCGGTAGTCTCTTGCTTGCACTTGCGGGCTCGCCTTCCTTCGCATCCGTCGTTCCCGTTGTAAGTTAAGTTAGCAACCCACCTTGTCACAATTCTCCCCCATTCCTCCCGGTCTGTCCCATACAATAATCTCTCTGTGTCTCAATCTGGTTGCGCTCCCCTTTCCGAATTGGGTTTCTTTTTGTCGTTCGCCACCATGGAGGGCCCTTCGACCAACCTGAAGGAGAAGTTCAGCGTGTTCGGGGAGAAGCTGAAGGTGGGGAGCGGCGAGTTGAGCCGCAAGATGAGCGAGCGCATGTCGACCGTGAGCGAGAAGATGAAGGAGCTTTTCCAGGTGCCCACGCAGGCGGACAAGCTGGTGGAGGACGCGACGGGGGAGAATCTGGAGCTTGCCGATTGGGAGAAGAACCTGGAGATTTGCGACCTGGTGAACCTGGAGAAGGTGAGCGGACAGGACACCGCCAGGGCGATTAAGAAGCGGATCATGCTCAAGAGCACACGGGTGCAGTACTTGGCTTTGACGCTCCTGGAGACTTGTGTGAAGAACTGCGAGAAGATGTTCTCGGAGGTGGCATCCGAGAAGGTTTTGGATGAGATGGTGAAGATGGTGGATGATCGAGCCACGCCCACCGAGAATCGGGAGAAGGCACTCAAGTTGATCGAGGCCTGGGGAGAGGCCACGGAGGAGCTGCGGTATCTGCCTATTTTCGAGGAAACCTATAAGGTCAGTGGGCAACTCCCCTTTTCTTCACCCTAAGCTTGAGGACACTCTTGGCGCCACTCTAAACCTATTCCGAAGTCTGCGTTTGGGAGATCTTTGGGTTCAAGATTAGCTAAACCTGTTGAGATCAAAAGTAAATCACTCTTTTTGAATTTCTTATGCAATTTCAATGCACGAGGGTGTAGACCACTATCCAAGGATAATAGATGACCCCATTTTCATTCAAAGACCAGTGGGCATAGGCATGTAGCCGAGTCTTGTCATGCGAATACCTCCATATTAGGGTATGAATAGATGAGTTCTTTTTGGTTACAAGGGTCAGCGTAGGGTTGGAGTGCTGTTTTGGGGAGATCAGTTCATAACTGTGGAGAAATCACTTTGGGTATGCGAGCCAAAGAGACTCTAGGGAGATCAGTTTTTTATTACTGTTCATGAGTTTCTTACGAAACCATCAATGTGGGGGACCAACCAAGTGTACAAATAGATGGGTTGCTGTTGGTAAGAGGAGTCAGTCGATTGGACATGGAATCAGGTCCCTGATGGTATTAATTACCTTTAACTTATCCAATAGGGGTTGTCAGACATTGCGATTTCTAATTTTGTTACCTAATTGGGCTCAAAGTGATCCTTTTTCTTCAAGATACTAGCCCCTTGTGGAGTTTTGGAACGCAATTCTGAAATCGACTTCTTCGCGGGCCAGTCTGACACACACCTTGATCGTCTTCATTTGAAGGAAGGAATCTCGATTGTGGCTTTGATCTCTGTTTTAGTGCCAAATTGCTCTTTCAGGGATAAAATAGGGTATCGGCATCATACCTATTGTCTCAGAATTTGCTATAAGCTGGCTTGAAATACTTTTTTTTGCTATTGGGTGTCAAACCTTGTGATTCTTGCTCTGCAATTTGTTATCAAATTGGGCATTGCACCGATCTTCTTTCCAAGTATTAATACTCTTTTGAGTTTTGAAACGCAATTCAGAAATCGCCCTCCATCCCCTTACCGTAGTTCAAAGTCTGCAGTAGGTTATCCTCTGGTTTGCACATGATAACGGTTTTTTTATTTATTTTTGTTTCCTGTTGCAGAGTTTGAAATCCAGAGGAATCAGATTTCCGGGAAGGGACGAGGAGAGTCTTGCTCCGATTTTTACCCCTCCGCAATCTGTGTCGAGGTCAAGCGCCACAGCAGGGTCTGGACCGCTGGATGAAGCATTATTTCTTCCACGTTTTTCTTGCTGACCTTTTATGGTGGGTTATGAAGAGTATTCAATTGAGTTTGCAATCTTGCAATTGTTTGTTTTTAGGCATATGGGAAGTTAATAAAATTTGGATCACCAACTATACTACTGCATAATCATATTTGGTTTGGAAACATGTAGTTGTTAAACATGTAGATCCAACTATGTGGTCATTGGCTTGGCATTTCAAGGGAAAGACCCCTATTGTGGAACCAATTCCTACTTTGATCCTTTGAAGGAGGGTTGAGGAATATCAATTTTCATTTTTCATACATTGCAAATATTGAACACAAAGTAATAGGAAGTTTATTACTATTACTTAACTTGAAGGTCGGACCAATGGCCGTGGAAATCATGCATTTTTGATACCGTGTGACATCATCTACTTTGAAAAGCCAAATCTACTCATTGGAAGTCAAAGTCCTAGAAAAGATCTTCCCTTTCCACTCTTAATACCAAGGATGAAAAGTTGCAGTTCTATCCTACACGGTTTGATTCATAAGTCGCAAAAGCTCTGTAGTGACGTTCATGGGTTAATCAATTTTACGAGTTTGTTGTGAATTTTGAAGTGAACTTGTCCTCAATTTGGGCAGTTGGTTTGACAATTAATCCCTTAGTGCCCAACCCATGTTCACATAAATCCAAACTTTTCTACACTCATTCCAATTAAACTATCACCTAAGAAAAGATCCACATTAATTGACCATATCGATTGGTAGTAGAGACATGTCCGGAAATACAAGAAAATGATTGCTTCCTTTGACTGTACTATTGAAAAGATTATAAGAATCAAACAAGGACATCTTTTTAAAATGGAGAGGCCATATTTTGGCCCCTGGGACGATCAAGGGTTAAGAAAAACTTTTTAAATGATTGGCATGGAATTAGAACTTGAGATTATTATAATTTTCCGTGCATCAAAAACCACTTAAAATAGACATAGGAAAATCTCGATTTGGACTTTGGAGTTTTGGACAACACAAATAGAACCAATAAAAAGCAAGCTAATAAGAAAATATTATTGAGACCACACAAAATCATGCCTAAAATAGGAAACTCATGTAAATGGTTGTGTCATTTGCATGTTTTTTCTTTTGGGTGGCATGGTTTAAGGTTTAGGATTTATTCTTCAAAGATTTTGATATTGGGATGTATGTCAAATTTGAAATTAGATTTTATTGTATTTTTGTATTGTAACATGAAATTGTTGTGATCACACTCAAAATCTAACAGAAAACTCTAAGTTTAGGTCTAAATAAATTCATGGAAAAAAAATTAGTCACTTTGATCAATTATGATACAATGAACTAAACATAACACCTATACATAACCTCGTATCCACTTTGTCTTTTCAAAACCATTTGCGGTTATGGCATTCTTCTCTAGTTTATGTAGCTCAAATCTTACAAATAAATATGACCATCCTAAATTTTGGTTTTAGAACAAGGAGGGGGGCTACATTGTAAAGTAATTAGGTAGGGTTGCAATTGCAACATTTTCTCCTATCCAACATAATTTTAACCCTTAAAAGTCTACGCATCTGCAAAATGATGCTCCTTGGCCAACCTCAATTGTAAAACTTGAAAAGATATCTTTCTATTCCATCTTGAAATTATGACAAAAAAACAAAAATTGAAACAATTGTTACTATTGCAAGCTCTATACGTTAAAATCCAAATAACACAATATGCTATGTTTTTCATATGTATATTTTTCTTTTAAAATGGGTTTTAATTTAAACTAAAAAATTAAGTTTTTCAAAAGTAAATTCATTAATGTTAAAATTTACATATTATTCTAATATATATTAGAATTATATAGTTTTATTCATTTACACCTTTAACTTTAAAAAATCACAATAATTTGATTTTTCCATTGAAATTTAAAAAAAATCAAATTAAATAGAAAATATATATTTTACATTAGAAAAAAATCAATAATTCACACATAAAATTAAACAAAAAGACGATTTTGATTTAATAGCCAAATTTGACTTCAAGGTCTTTGTTATGGCTATTTTGGGTGTAAAAAATAAGAAAAACCAATTGAGAAATTTTCACACTACTCTCCATTGCTATTTGTACCTCATAAAAAAATTTCAAAAAGTTTGGATCGATTTTGCTATTTTCACTTATTTATTATCAATTTTGCTATAAAAATGATATCAATTACAATTTTCCATGAATCTTATTGGAATTTTTCACAATGATGTACAATTCGTAGTTTATAATATTAAAAGTATAGGATTGATATTCAAGTACAATCTAATATGCTACATTCAGCTTGGACATGATGTTTGACCAATTGCGAATGGATCTCATCTTTAAGGGGTTAACTTCCAACAAGTACAAATCTCCTAGTGTGCAAAGGTAAGAAGAATTTCCAACATTCAATTGTAAAAGATAAAGCTTTTGACAAAATTGCCAAATCCTAGAAAATAAGCAATTTTGGCAATGCCAAGGAAATTCTTTGACAAATTTAAGCATTATTTGTACACTTTTCATCCAATTTTTTGGGTCAATATTATTTTTTGCTACGTGAAGCCACAATAGGTATGCCTCTTTTATGTGGAGGTTCATTAGAGGCCAATTCTACATACTTGAATAATTTTAGAATTTTTGTTTTTTCCTATATTTGAATCTAGACACTCAAATCATCATGAATTGTTGTGAAGTTTTTGGATTTTTTTAGAATAGAAGAAGGGGGTTGCATTTTGAAAATCTTTAACCCCTAAAGTCCCATGGTTTTTATTACATAAAAAAACACTTAAAATTGCCATTTCCATTGCAAAGAAAAAAAAACTTTTTAACATTATGTTTTTTTTTAATATCAAACTATATTATCTTAAACTAGACTAGTATAAAAATATGTGGTAGAAATTTTAGAAACTTTGATAGCGTACATTGCAAGATATTTGCATTTAAACCCCTAAATGTTGAAGACCTTTTTTGAGGTTTTAGAAATTTGCTCTAAATTGAATAAGAAGCCAAAATTTTGATAAATTGTATCAATTTTTCTGAATTGTGACCATGCAAATTTGAACTAGACATGTTAGAGATCACCTAGGGAAAAAAACAAAAACAATATCACTTATGGATTGAAAGATTATAATGTTTGATCATGAGGGTGTTAAAACTTTGAAAGTGATTTGAAGTCTTTATATCCTCTTTTCATATGTCGAAGAGCTAAACATGTATAACTCCAATTAACCCCTAAAATTCCTTGACTATGTTCTCACCAAACATGCTTCAAAATTGCCATTTCTAGTACAAGTACCAAATTTTTGAAAAATATCATTTTTTTGACACATGTAACCATAGGATCTTGTACTCTAGTTTGAGAATATGTAGAAAAAATTTCAGAAATTCCCACCATGTAGATTGCAAGATATTAGCATTTGAAGTGGCAAAAATCCTTTTTTTGGCCCTGCGGAAAACGGGGCAGCTGCACTTCACAAGGTTAGATCATTATGAAAAAATATCCAAATTTATTGTGCTTCTTTGGATTCATTTTTCAGGGCAAATTGGCTACATACATGAAAATTTTCA
>VACF01001352.1:0-17941 GCA_006891605.1 Pleurozium schreberi | reverse complement strand
CAACTATTGAAATGCAATGACTCAAAGCTTTTTGAGTACACATAAATTTGAAGAACGAATTTCAAGTTTTCACTTCTTAAAAAAGCGATTTTTCCAGATCTGTCCAGATTGCCTGAGTTGAGAAACAAACAACATATTATGTAATAACTTTTGACTCATATTTTTGAATGTCATGAAATTTGTGCATATGAAAGATATTCCTTGTCCCCACATTCAATTACAATTTTAGCCCCAAATATGCACATCTCCAATCACACGTACCTGCCCGAAATTTCTATGTTGCCCAAAAACGAATGTTGGTCCTTTAGAGGTTTGAGGATCTTATTTTATCTCCATGGAAAGATTTGATTCAACCCATTTGGATTAGCAATGCAAAATTGATAAGCATCCTATTTTCCAAGCAATCATAAAATCTTCATGAGAAAATATTGTAGTGGATTGTTTTTTGAACTCAATTTTCACAATTTTGCAAGAGTTCGAGTTCGCTTCAAGCGAGATCTGCTGAACAAGACGGTTGCTGTAATGGTAATACAACAACGGGTTTCCGGAGCTCCCATGGCCGTGCCCAACTGAGTACTCCGCTCCGTCGTAGTATAAATGCTCGCGTGCTTCCCTCACTTGTTGGGCTTGCGAGCCCAGGAAGCGTGTTTGGTGAGCCCAGCCGTTTCCCTGTCGAAATTTCACCGAGAAACATGACGCATGGACATACCCAAACGAACACATTCATGCAAGGAAAGAGATTATTTATAAGTTAGAGCAAGACAATCCGAAGAGTCAAGCTAGCTTACCAGTGTACGTTTCGAAAAGCGATCGATGCCACGAGCTAGAAACCATTAACGTTAAGAATTGAACTTACTATTGAAGCATTGATCGAGTCCGACGTCCAAATTGTGCCACCCAGAACTCATTCACGTACGTGAAAGCTCTTGGAATGGCGCCCAACATGCTTGTGATGATCAATGCATTCAGAAGTGACATGAAAGCATTTCTAGGGTTTGGTGAGAAGTGAAGTGAAGTCCTGTCCCCTAACGGAGAGTTTGAGGGGAGAACTTACAGTCAGCGGTTCAATTGATCTTGAGCACAAGGCTGGGACCGTTTCCTCTGATTGCTCAATTTATCTCTTGGGAATGCCACCTGAACTACTCGAGATTATCATGACTCTGCATGACTATGTACCTATTGTATTGCGTTGATTGTTCCGTAGTTTTGCGACACTACCGCTTGCAATTGCACGCGCGACAGGTCTGAAAGAAGTGCTCGCTGGGGTTCAATTCGGTGAGATATGCAACTGCGTATATATGATTGGGTTGTTCAAGAAGGACCTGAGATACCGAGGACGTGATAAACGAGGGAATGTGTTGTCCCCCAAACAACTTTGAGATTGGGATTTAATACTAATTCCATTGGTTCCACCTTGAGATGTATTTTGTCGCTAACATGCCTGCATGACTTACAAAACCGAATTCACATTAGACTTTCAAGCACTGATCACAGATTCACAGGGAAGTTGGAGCAGGTACTTCTACGAACTTGGTGCTCAAAGAATTGGGTGGCTGTAATACACATCCCCCAGATCACCCATATTAGGAGCTTCTTCGATCGGCTGGTGAGCAGTATTAATTAATTTTCTCACCAACATTATACTAGTCTAAGCTCGAATGGAACCTGCAAGTAGGATGCATAATTATCTTGAAAGACAATCATTCTTCAGTCCTTCCCCTGCCATAACTCCATAAGGCCAATTCGGGTTTCCCAATGAAAATAATCAAGCGATGAGCATAATACAGAGCTACAGAAGAAGGCTTCCTAGGGTTCGGTGCAAGCACGGGTTCGGGGAGAGGATTGCAAAATCCTGAAAGCAGTGCTCGTCTTTTGTCCCGAATTAATTTGCACAACAACAGTTTCTTAGTTTTTTTTCGCAATTTCTCTCTGACTTCTGCACCGCTGCGGGCTTTTCATGTCGCTAGCTGCAGTATCGTCGGCGCATGCAGGCAGGCCGTTGCTTTCATAGAATAGAGTTCATCAATAATATGACAAAGTGTTTCTCCAAATCTAACACTAGTTTTTAAAAGGAACCAATGGAAGTTGAAGAGTTATTTGAAGCAACTGATGAGGGTTGAAGCATTTTGCAATTCAAGGATGTTCCATAAAAAATAGTTTAGTTTCAATAAATAGGTGTTCCTATGAATTCAACTTTTTCAAATTGTAATAAACTTATTCATTTAGACTCTTAAAATTCTCAAATCAATTGCACTCACGTTTGCTTTCGTTTGCGAGCATTGTGATATGATACTTTTCTTGAATTATGTTTAGAATTTTTGGTTTGAAAAAAAAGTATTTGTGTGGATACCTTAATGGCTTTCAATACCATGCATTCAACTCTCTTCAACCTAGACTGAGGAGGAATATTATTTCTACAATGTTGGTTGGAAAAACCTTTTGTTGGCCTTCAAGGATGTTATGATGAGTGCTACAATGTGGCATTTATGGTGTCACAAGAATTCCCTATTTTGAAGTATTAAAGGTCCAATCATTGACCACACTGCACAATGACAAGTCAATGTTGTGAGCATTAAATTTAAATAGGAGATTATAAATCTTTGAAAGTCCAAAACAACTCAAGTCTACTTACAAGTTGACATTTTTAGACAAGTAGAGCTCTTTCATATCATGAGGTTGCATGTCATTTGTAGCTCATTTCATGTTAGGAACTAGAATTGAGTTTCCATCAATAAAAAATCATTTGTTTTTTTAATAGCTTCATTTAATTGATCATTGATGACCAATTCCATTTAAGTTTGGTATTGTTAAACTCATAGTTAGAATAAGATATGATTTCCATTAGTGGTTGAGAAATAAAGATTACTACACAAATTTGCATACTTCACTTTAAATATATGAAGTTTGTATCAAAGCAATACTTTTTTTCTTGATTAGAGCCAAAGGTTGAATGACCAAATCAATAGTGTTCTTTATAATTAATTAAATGGATTGTTGTTGAATTTCAATGTGCTTGATTTTCAAGCATGGAGATTCTTCTTAAACTTACCATAAAGACCAGCTGCAAGCCATTTGTTTATAATTTTGACCCATACACTTGTCCATCCAACATCAATACTCCACCTGATAGTATTCCAAACAATATAATATTCTTAAAGAGTTGCTCCAAAGACCTTAGAAAGGAAATTGAAATTCTATTTGTGTTCAATTGGAGCTTATAATAGGTATGAAATATCAAAAGCTACATGAAGTAAACAAATGATAGATGCTTAATGGACACTAAGCATGCTCTCTACAACAAATATCAAACTTTTGAGTCTTCCTTTGGATACCAATTACAATGAAAAAGGATGAATTCTAACATCTACCAATAGAAATTAATATGTTAGTATTGATGCAAGGTTACTTAGAGAGTTCTCTTTGATATTGCTTTAGCCTACAAGTAGATTATTTTATATTGTGTACTTAGAAGTGCAAGTGACAAATTTGTTTTAGTACAAGAAGTATCATACTTGTGCATAATTTGGTGTGAGTTCCATCCCACGAAAAGCATAGCAAAGTACATAGCTCCTGTTGCGAAAACAAAGTGGAAGAATCCATAATTGTATGGCACCTTTTGTCCCTCTCCATAACCATCCTTCCGTGGAATCTTCAAAGAAACAATAATAATAGTCTCATGTAAATAATGCATGTCATCAAATTAGAAGTATATAAGCCCTAGTAAAAATCATGTCATGTTGTAAATAGAGAGTGTACTCAACTTAGTTGCATTTAGGTGATTAGTGGTAAATTTTGGTCAAGTTGGATATCCCAACTACAATAGGGCATGATTTTTACTAGAGACAGTACAAGTGGCCTATGATATAAACAATTTAACAAATATACATGTATATATGATTTATTTACTTGATTAAATAACAAAGATGGTGTAAACAATTTCAAATTGCTAATTGTTCTGGGGATTTCCATCTACATTAAATGACAAAAAAGTGTAGACAATCTTCATCCAAAAAGTCTAATGTAGATCAAGTAAAGAGAACATTGTATATAATCTCTATTTTGAACATTGCATTAATTTTTATTCCTTGCCAAAACTTTTGAAAAATTATAGCTTATATCAAAGAGTGCTTACAGAAAAGGATCTAGAGTCTACTCCTGTGGTGAAAGTTGCAAGCACTATAGCACAAAAACCAACTACAAATTCCTGCATCACATGGATTCAAACAAAGCACAATATTAAATTTTCTAGAATAGGGAGTATAATCACCCCCTCTGTAGATCCTTTCACAATCTTCTTTTAAAACCAAACAGATTGTTCACATGTCACACTCACAAGTTAGAATTCACTACTCAAGACAATTGGTAAATTTATGTTTCAAAAATGCATAATAAGGATCATTATATATTCTAGCATTCTTTGTTCTTCAAAAGCATAAAAATTGCAATCTTGTAAAATTACTATGAAAGGATACTAAAACCACTATGGCCATGATTTCATCTACTATTATTAACCCATTATGAACAATAACTCATTTGTCCATACTATTTGTACACTTGTTGACACTTATTAGTGGATGGTGTAAGCATGACATGGTTAAATGTCCACATTCTCCAATTTTTTAAAGTAAAATGAAATTGACTTATAGTAGTCTACAACCTCCCACTTTCAAATTGCATAAGATATTTACAAATATTTATAGAGATTCAATCTCAACATGAAAGATGTGAGATGAGAAAGGAGCAAAGCACATGCGTCATACCACAATTGTTAGCCAATCAGACTTGCCCCCGTTTGGACGTGGGTGAGTATTGCAGGAAGATGAAAGTGGTTCACTGTAGCAACCCAAATCTCTCCAATCATTAGCTCCTTGCAACAAAAAACTAACTACAATCCTTTGACAACCGAGCGCAAGATCTAAATGAATTTAACATAAAATTGTACACACAATCTTCAATACTAACAACAAATTGAGAAAGTACTTGGTTGTAGAAGTCTCCAACTTAGAAGAGGTATGTGATTGAGGAGCATACAGTGAAAGGGAATAGATCTTTTGTGGCTGTAATCGCGCACCATCCACGCCATGATGTTGGTGAGGAGAAAGAGTAGACCGTAGATATAACGAGCTGCCATGGGGGTTGAACCTATACATGTTTGACAAATGCAAGTGGCAGCCAAGCAGCAACAGTCTGTCAAACACATCTTGATCCAATCCCTGAACCAGCTACCCTCTCTTTCCAATTGCTTGAACCCAATATAATTACTTTGATTTACGATTGTTACTGATCGATTTCAGTTCATTATACCACCTGCAAGTAGTCACATTAGGAAACATGCCATTTGCCAAGTACCTTTGAAATTAACCACCTTGGTAGCTAGGTTGAGATAATAAAACTTACAACCTCAGAAAGCTAAAATCTGCAGCTGAGTGGATCCGTTAGTAGCTGATCACCATAATATCAATTCATACAAATAACGGTACAGGAACCCTAAACCAATTTGTGCACTTCTTAGAGAATGTGTAAGCCTGAGTTAGTAAAATGTTTGTGTCCACTAATCTTTAACTGAAAATGGAGCTGTCTACAAACTCTCACTTCGAGAGAGTGATTAAGAAATTCATACATGGTGCCAGGAAAATTTGATCTCAAGAGAGTTTAAATGCAGGCAACCAATGTGACTCTACTTTTTCATAAAATGGAAAAAGAAACCATGCACAAATTTTCAGAGTCTTTGTTGCCGTCATTCATCCAAAACCACCAATTCCTCAAGAGGGTTTGCAAAAGACTCAATAGAGCCGTGATATGTGAAGCAGTTGCTAAGCAGCGAACCTTAAACCCTAATGAGAAGAAATAATAATTCTGCTAATCTGTCTCTGCAGAATCATTCCACTGTTGCAAATCCACAACTACCATGAGAGGCAGCAGAAGAAGGCGATTTCAGAATCACAAGGGGGGCAATTCAAGTCTACTTTCATTGAAGAAAGAAAATTGTCAAGGCCACTATCGTAACAAACCTGCAAATTGTGGAGCAAGAATGGTGAGATATGAAAATCCCTATCAATTGACGATTGAACCCCGAACTACAAGAGCAATAGGTCCAGCTCCTGAAAAACTTTGGATGCAACACCGCATGAGAAAGAAGCATCAATCCCACAAGTGTGGAATGGTGAATCCCAAGAAAAGCTCAAGGGAATTGAAGCAGATTGCAGCACTGAAAGATTGCCAAAAGAAATTGTAAATTTGTGGGGTACAGTTGATGGTTTGTGTGCAAATAAGCTTATGTGAGTACTTTTTTGGTTCTGGTGGTTGGCTGTTCAGGAGAAGTGGAACGAAAGAGTTCTATTCCCACAAAGAGGACTGCATGTTCCGTTGCCCTACCGTTTAGTATGCAGGAAGCCATGCCGTATCTAAGGCCCGGTTTACATTTTGGGCCGGATTGAAGGCCGGGTGGAACTTTTCAAGTTTGAACCAGTAGGATCACTCAATTTTTCCAAATCCGGACCAAGGGTTTTATACTTGGGGCTCGCCAGAACTACAATTCATCCTACGTGTCACATTAGGTGGCATGGTTTTGGTGTCAAACCATCCGGCCCTAAGGGAGCAATCAGGGAGAGGTTTTTGGTGGCCGGAACTCCCATCTAGGACCGGATTGGGCTCCTCCGTTGGATTGAAGAAATCTCCACCTATCAATGTAAAGTCTTTTTTATTTCTATTTTTTACATGCTTATAATCATTATATGTGAGCTCAAGAACTTCCTCCCATCTGGATTGCTGAATTTTTGCAAGAATGGTGAGATATGAAAATCCCTATCAATTGACGATTGAACCCCGAACTACAAGAGCAATAGGTCCAGCTCCTGAAAAACTTTGGATGCAACACCGCATGAGAAAGAAGCATCAATCCCACAAGTGTGGAATGGTGAATCCCAAGAAAAGCTCAAGGGAATTGAAGCAGATTGCAGCACTGAAAGATTGCCAAAAGAAATTGTAAATTTGTGGGGTACAGTTGATGGTTTGTGTGCAAATAAGCTTATGTGAGTACTTTTTTGGTTCTGGTGGTTGGCTGTTCAGGAGAAGTGGAACGAAAGAGTTCTATTCCCACAAAGAGGACTGCATGTTCCGTTGCCCTACCGTTTAGTATGCAGGAAGCCATGCCGTATCTAAGGCCCGGTTTACATTTTGGGCCGGATTGAAGGCCGGGTGGAACTTTTCAAGTTTGAACCAGTAGGATCACTCAATTTTTCCAAATCCGGACCAAGGGTTTTATACTTGGGGCTCGCCAGAACTACAATTCATCCTACGTGTCACATTAGGTGGCATGGTTTTGGTGTCAAACCATCCGGCCCTAAGGGAGCAATCAGGGAGAGGTTTTTGGTGGCCGGAACTCCCATCTAGGACCGGATTGGGCTCCTCCGTTGGATTGAAGAAATCTCCACCTATCAATGTAAAGTCTTTTTTATTTCTATTTTTTACATGCTTATAATCATTATATGTGAGCTCAAGAACTTCCTCCCATCTGGATTGCTGAATTTTTGGGAGCACAGAGAATGAGTCAAAGTAAATAAATATATATGAACTAGCCATTTGAATTGGTTCAGTTGATTGTTGTTACTGCTACATCAGTGCACTCAATATTATGTACAATTGGAATTAAATAACATGAGATGTTCTAATTTAAATTATTTTAGTTTTATAAATTAAACTAAAAATTAAATTAATTATCATAATTACAAAATACTTTTAGTAGAAATTAATATTATTGATATAACCTCATATAACAACCTTATAGTTCTACCATAAATATTTTTATTGGTATAGGATTAAAGACCTTTTAATTACCAAAGCAAATTTTAGTTTTTGAGTTGATGAATTTTTTCATTTGATCAGTTTTTTCATTTAGTTCAGCTTCTCAATTAATTTTTTTAACTAAATAGCTTTTCAGTTAATTTTTTCAATTAATTTGGCACATCAATCAAACTTGGTCTAACAATAGGTTGAATTTTCTTTTTCCTATTGAGGACATAACTAACATGCAAAAAATATAATATTTATTTCTTCTCTATTGTGCACAATTTTACATACAATTGTTCTTAACATGAGATGTACATGTGGTATATGCTTATGAATTAAATTTTTGATACATTTCTTATTCAACTACATTGTACAAATACAATTCTCTAAATTAACCTCATTGTTGATTATTGAAGTTATGCACAGACTTTGATATTTGTGAGATGATGTGTGCTTCTACCAATTCCATTTTTGAAATAGAAAAAATAAGAATAGAAGGGAAAAGTTAAAGAAAATGATCAAACTTCTTTTCTTTTTAAATAAAAGAAAGAGGGAAAAAAAAGTTAAATAAATAAAATCTTTTTTTTAAATAGGAAAGAAAGGAAGAGAAAGATAAACATGCATGTTTTTATATTTTTTTAATTGAGCATTGAAAAAATCCAAGATCACGTGAACTGGAAATTGGGCCTTAGAATCCAGCCCAAAGGCTTTACATTAATTGGAGCCGTATGGAAAAACTAGGGCCGAATTGAGGGCCGGATTAAAGGCAAATCTGGCCAACCTTCCATCCGGCCTCAGGCCTAATGTAAAGCCGGCCTGAGGCTCAATTTATACTTGGGGACAGATTGAAGGCCTTCCTGAACTCTCCAAGTTTGAACCAATAGGATCACTCGAGTAGTCTGTAGAAGCGGCGTCCTTGTCAATGGTGCCCAAAAAATTGCCGGGCGATCCCTACTGAGCACGATGTAGTTTGTGGGGTTACGGATAGGRCAAGGGACATGACAATGGATAGGGGTGATTATAGAAAAAATAGAAATAGAAGGAAAAATTAAAGAAAATGATCAAACTTTATTATTTTTTAAATAATAGAAAGAGGAAAATAGAAGAAAAAAAAGTTAAACAATAAAAATAAAATATTTAAATAGAAAAGAAAGGAAGAGGAAGATAAATATGCATGTTTTTATATTTTTTTAATTGAACATTGCAATTATCCAAGAGCACATGAATTGGAAATTGAAAAAATCCAAGAGTAGAGCACATGAATTAAAAAGAATCCACCCCAAGGGCTTTACATTAATTGGGGATGGATTGAAAAACTAGGGCCGGATTGAAGGCAAATCCGGACGGCCTTCCATCAGGCCCCATGCCTAATATAAAGTTGGCCTAAAGTATGTGCACACATGATCGCCACCTACTGCAATTCAACAAAGAAATTGACTGATGTTTGGACATTTAGTAGACAAAGTTATGTGAATTTTTCAATAATTAAGGAAGAAAAAACTAAAATCAATTCTATGAGGCCTATAAAATGGCCTTCATAGAAACAAACACTTGTAAGGCTCAAAACTACCACAACAATTTTTTAAAGCAATTAACAAGAGGTAAGACATTTCATGCTTCAAGGATGTTCATTCAAGGTGAGTTTAGTGTTAAGAATAGGCTACCCTATCTTTTCAACTTTGAAAATTTGTAAAATATTACTAGAGTGTAGGATTGCATTTTGCTTGAGGTTGCTAACAATCTCAGCAATTGATTTTGTTTATTTGCCCTTAAAAGAATTAGGATTAGAAAAAAGTCTCTTTTATATGCTTTTACTTTAAAGTATGAGAACTTGAAAGCAACACTTTTTCTCGTTCCATTATCTTGATGGTTGAATGACAATTTATTTAATGAGATTATTAGCAAGCTCAAGAAAAATTCAACTTCATTTGGTTCTAACACTTGAGTAACATTTTACACATTTTTGAGTTGAAAGCACAAGGTATCCTATATATAGCACGAGACTCATCTTGAATGAACATCCTTGAAGCACAAAATGTCTAACTCTCATTGGTTGCTTCAAAAAACTCTTCAACTCTCATTCATTACTCTTGAAAGTTTGTGGTGGTTTTAAATCATGAAGGTGTTCATTCTAGTCTATTTCAACATA
The DNA here is from genome assembly GCA_006891605.1 of Pleurozium schreberi. Lineage (NCBI taxonomy): Eukaryota > Viridiplantae > Streptophyta > Bryopsida > Hypnales > Hylocomiaceae > Pleurozium > Pleurozium schreberi. The sequence goes on along the minus strand of VACF01001352.1, from coordinate 8,004 downwards.
GGGGTTGGAAAATAGAAGGTGACATTTAGAATGTGACATTTAGAATGTGCTTACTTTAAAAAAGAAGGACAAAAGATTAGTCGAAATGAAAGCATAGACTAATTTGGTTCAGAAATAGAGGGACTTGTATTCCTTCATGAAATTCATCTTAGTAGAGCACCAATTCTTGACAACAAGATCATGTAAAAATCAAGCATGTACGCTTAATGAAAAAGAATATGATTATGCACTTCCAAATGATAAATTAAATAAAGACATTCGTTTAGTGATTTCTCCCAATGACTTTTTTTATTGGAGATTTACCAATTATAATACCTAAGTTCGAGTTACACACAACCATTCCCTAGACGAGGAAACATCATCGTTACAACTCTTTGGAATATGCCAGGACCCGCTCACAGATTCCTGCATGGACAATAACCAAGCATCAGGGATTTGGTCTTACACCTATAGAAGCAGTGAGTGTTTAGATGTACTTCTGGAATCTGTTGGCTACCTAGACCAGGCTATTAAGCAAAGGAACTAATAGAAAACATCCACACAAATGTCTGTAGAAACTATGTGTCCAGATAAATCAGAAACACTGCACATATAGCAGCTAAACATTCGACACAAATAACCCTCGWCCTCRTCGAGCGATTWCCAATTASAAAGAAAAACCATGTACCTGAATTAATATAGAATAAGGAGGCGGCATGTGGAAAACTGGACCCTCCTTGCTCAGCGAAAATCGAACCTGTTTTCACCAAAGGCACGCACGAAACTGTTACCATGTGTTGCTGTACTAATCACTCTGGACTGGAAACATAGAAATTTTGGTCAACATACAGAAAGTTACCCTAAAAGCAGAATATAATCACCTGATGTCGCTCTTTCCACTTGGGAAAGAAGTCGCTCCCAAGAAGCTGGAATAAGTGGTCTCGCATCTCGTCATTGGTCACTAGAATGCACTTATATCGTACTGCAGCGTATAGCCAATACCTGTCAAGAGGAATAGTATCTCTTACATTATTTGCAACCTAAGTCACGGTCTCATCCGCACAAATTTTCATTAAACTGTTCTTGCTTAACCCTAATGACATGCAAAAAAAATTCCTCGTATATACCAGTCATCGTTTGATCCGGTTGGTGTGGTGTAGAGTGCATGCGCATCTTGCCATCTGTTAAGCGTTTTAATGGCAAAAGGAGAATTGGCTGGTCCTCCTCTGGTTCGTCTATGATGCAACAAAACAAGTGGTTCTCTCTTTGACCCCACCTTTTCCTTAATCCCTTTCACGACAGAATTCAGCTGCAATTRTGCAGAACAGAGCGAATAGACTGAGTCAGTGACTTGGACTTTAGTCACATGCTACACCATCAGAAAACAGCATACCGAACAATTGCTGTGATACCGACTGTTCATGCAAAAAAAACATATACCTGGTGGAAGTTGAAGCCACCTTCACCGAARTTCTGGTTGAACAACCCAATATTGGCTCCATCTACGATAACATCAAATGGTCCATGTCGATCAAGCCATCCCTGCAGCAATATTCACAAACGCACTTGATCAGTGACTGTTTTAAAACGAAGWATCAGTTCTGTACTCCCAAATGAGAACCTCTCTTCACAATCAAAACTCTTACAAAATCAGGTCCTTTGGAAATACCTGAAACTTTTTAAACTCGTTGTTTTTGCTCTCTCGCTGACAAGCTAATTCTGACAAGGAATTTGCAAACAGCTCAGTCTCTTTAGGATCTATGTCAATCGTGACAAGCTGCTCCCCGCATTCTTGACAAACACCACTTGCGTCGAGTACACTGGATTTGACTTCCCAGGAGCCACGGCCAAGCCAGCCAAGTCCATGCCACCCACCGCCGYGGCTGTCATAAGCTGCTTTCACTGTCTCCGGACTAGGCAAACTATCCCAATTTGAGCTGCMAACATTTCCACCAGTGCTGCTTTCAAACCACAGTTTAATCACATCGGCAGTCGAGGGCGACAACCCCCGAACTGTTGTCTGTATACGGAGCAGGATAGAATARACTTTGTCTTCAAGTCCCGCACCAGCGCTCAACGTTAGAAGCGCTTCCAATTCGCTTTCTTCAGGTCGAACGCCAGCTGACTGCATGTGCTCATCAACCTCAAAAGCCTTTTCGACATTCTTCAATTTGCAGTAGGTGTGAAGTGCTGGACTATATGACCTCAGCCTGAAAGATACAAATTTCAAAATGCAAAAGTATATCAAAACCTGCTTGAATATTGCTACGCTTGGAAAGCACACCAATACCAAATTACACTGCCAGGACAGCCTTAAAAAGCGAAGAAAGGACCCAAACTTATTAGGGTCTCGGTGAGCAGTACACAGCAAGACAAAACCACGAATCCACTGTCACAGGGAAGAGCTTTAAGTGACAGACTACAATCCTTTTAAGAGTTTATGCCATTCAAAATAGAAAATGAATCAAACGTGAAACACGAGTGTAGGGTCGGTGTAAGTTACTATTTTGAGGTCAGATATTCACCTGGGAGAGAGCTTGGCCGCGGCCATCTGCTTAACCATATCAAAGGCCAGATCTCCATCTTCCTTAGCCACTGCAAGCCGTGCTACTGCAGTAAAGGTGGCTTCATTTGGAGGCACTCCTTGCAGTTTCATTGCTTCATAGACCGCAAAACCCCGTTGCAGACACACTTCCTTCTGATCATTCGTCAGATCAACTTCTTGCTCCGCCTTCGATTCAGTTGGAGCGGTGCCTTCAAGTTCGTATTTGGCACTATTGGTCTGCTTCCCCTGCACATTACCTAATGCAAGAAACTCATTCAATCCTCACATACATTACTATTGAATGGACCTAAACCCCCAAACCCTACCAATAGGATTCTTCGTACCAAATTGGCTTGCAAAGAGATCCATTGGAAAGTCTTCAGTAGTGGTGGTGCAATGAAGGGACTCACTCTTTTGCTTCTCGCTGTTCCCACTCTTGCCCCGCTTGAGGGAGCCCGTGGCGCCCGAGGAGCACAAGTACAGGAGCACATTGTAACTGTACTGATTGAACGAGGTCTTTCCTTCAGCCACCACCCTATCATAGATGTCTATGGCGCCCATGACATCGGCAAACTTAGAGCACATGTCAATGGACCTCCGAAGCTCCGACTCAGCTGGATCCCGTTTCTTCTTCGGCTTGCGTTCGTCGCCATCCTGCTGGTCGGTTGGTGCAGGCCGCTTCGCGTTCTTCCCGTTCTTCCCGTTCTGCATCATTAGATCACGTGGAGGGTCGACAGCAACTGCGCCTTGCAAAGACACTTCACCATACATATTTGCTGATTCAGTCTCGTAAGCAAGCCAATGACAGTGCCTTTAAGACTTTCTGTGGGTAACCAATAAGGTAGTCTGCTCTTAAAGCGCCCATGCTCTAAAAGCAATCATGCTCTAGAGGTACATTTTGCTTTCTTCAATGTATCAGCAATGTACATTTCAGGAGGTGGTTGCTTTTAGTGACCATTGCATTACAACTTCAAAAATTTGTAACTAATTCCTTGAAGGTCCAAAAAATATGAAACAACTTGGGTTAGATGCCAATTCGTTTTTACTTCCTATGAAAATTTACTGAAAATTGTTTCAAAGAGTTTAGCTTCCCTGAAAACGCAATCAGCTCTTAAATGGTCGCTTTAAGAGCAGTCTACCTTACCCACCTTAGGTCCCAGAAAGACATGTGGTTGCCCCTCTCCACGTGTGCAGTGTCAATCTTGTCTTGGGTCCCCAACTCCGCATTGAATAACAATACGAAACCTCGCAGCCAGTTACTAATCTGCACACTCGATCTTCATCCATTCTGAGATGCGCAGGACCCTTTTTAAAATTGTTGCAATGAGACTTTAGGCCATAGCTGCAGCAGCAACCCAATGTCAGTGTGGAGCAATTACCGAGTGATTCCTCTAGTGTTTGTATTACGATCAGCTTCAGTCCCTCGGCATGGATCCACTCKTTGCATTGAAATTGCACTCCATGGTTACCCTTGAATTTTGATTCTTCTCGGACTCTGTGAGCCATTGCTTAGGCTCCGAGGGTTTTGACAATGAGGGATCGGAAGGGTGCAACGCCAGCACCAGAGAATTTCCTGCCGAAATTTTCTTCAAGAGGGCGAGCAATTAAGCAGACCAAGAGTCGACGGCGAGGATCCCTGTTGCAGTGCTCAAACGGGCTCATTGTTCTACTTGGTGTTGTTTTGTTATGTCTTGGATTGACCTTGTACGGGATACCGTGGAGCTCAACGAGGGTGAAGCCAAGGGCGATTACTCCCTTTCCTGGGAAGCTTGTCTGTGATTTACCTCAGGTACAGACAGACATCTTTCTCGCTTCCTGTTTGTGTTGCTATTGAGCTTTTGAGGTTCAGTTCTGAGTTGACTGTTCGAATGCAGTTTCAAGGAGAATATCGAGAACGTATGTTCTGGGGGACGTATCGTTCGACTCTGTACTTGGGGATTCGTGCAAGGTGAGGTGATTGTCATGGTTTTCTCTGTAGTCAAGCATAATGTGAGATTTCCTGAACCCTAAACCCTAGTTCGGGGTTTGATTGTTGTGCTGTTCTGGTGATAATACCTTTCATTGTTCTTGAATTCTAGCAAAAGAGAGTCAGGATGGTAGTTAGTCTTATCTTGTACAGTGGTGTGCTAGAAGTCTTCTTACCCTAACAAACATTTTCAGTAATGAGCCCGTTTTGTTCTCATAAAAGCTCATTTTGGTCTTGATGTATAAAATTCTTATGATTATGATACTACCATTCAAATTTGGGATTTTAATTGGTGGCATTTAGGACCTATAATCAACATTGCAAATAATCTTACAAAGTACGCTGATTGTTTTGACCTAGCAAATCAATTGTTTTATTCAAGGAAGCTTAGAATCTCGTGTTTCTCCAAGATGGTACATTTGAATTCTCAGCTCAATGGTGATAGAAATTGGTGGTCTGATCAGGTAAATAGATAAACATTTTCACCGCCTTTGACCACTTCCAAGTGATATACTTGCCAAAACTAATTGTCTGTTCAATTTTTTCAAAACCACATTCTATTTACCCTTTTTCTTTCCAGATACTCAGTTCCGATCAGATATACCTATGAGTGGTTCACACCCTCCCTTTTGGGTTGGTGTTTATGTAGAGGAAATCTTAGTGTCTTCCAACAATTTGAACTCTCATATGGATATGGTGATGGAACAGGTGGAGAGTGAAAGGGAGGTGGAAGTGGGGCGGGTTGCACTCAGTAATCTTTTGGGCAGCGTAGGGTACTTCTATGGTCAGTCACTGATAGCAATTCCAGCAGGGTATCAAGTGAGTATGCCAGTTCTTTTTTGTTCATCTAACTATTTTCAGTGCCAAGATCAGCTGAGTGTCTTGTTCACTCATGCTTTCATATTGTTGTTTTGATGCCTGGCAACAACTGCCAATAGAAACAGGATATCAATAATGCTCTTTGACGATGACACTATTTGAATGTATAATACTCTGACTGAAGGCAATTTGGTCGATGTTGTAGAATTTAGAAGCAGAGGCTGAAGACTTTTGGGAATATTGGCCTGCAGCACTGTATACTGCTGTCCCTAGCCGCTCTTTCTTCCCACGCGGTTTTCTATGGGATGAGGGCTTTCATCAGCTCGTGGTCAGGTGAGATAAACATGAAAGATGTGCTTCAGTCTTTGAATAAGAGTTAATGTGTCKCGTTGGGGATTCATATTTTTGCCTTCCGAAGAAATTAGGAAATTCACAGTGTTTCTTAATTGTAGAAAGTTTAATGGAACATACAGCTTATGACGTCTAAATTGTGCAGTCAATGGGACCGGAAGATGAGCAAAGAGATTATAGCTCACTGGTTTGATCTCCTCAACATCGATGGTTGGATTCCTCGTGAACAAATTCTTGGAGAGGAAGCTCGCAGGTATAYATTCAATGGGAATGTAGCAAATGACGACCGAAATTTTGCACTGCCACGGTTTAGTAGTCTGCAGTCGCTTTGAGAGAGTTACTCCAGTTTATAGATAGAGCATTGTCAAACTTTTCATGTACAGCCTATGCTTGTGTCATGGGTTTTGGTGTTTTGATTGTTATGAATTCATAGTCGAGAACCCACTCCTCAGAGCTATTCAAAGAAACCCTAGCAGTGTTAAATCCTGTCGATTGTAAGACCATTTCAGGTAGATTCTAAATATTACCCCTGRCCAGCTAGGTTTTCTAGAATACCTCTGGAAGGTGGGCTCTCTACTAGTGGAAGGGATCATATTTTCATTTAAGTTATATTGAGTTAATTGAATGGTATTTGTGTAACCATCTTGGATTGTGATGCAGCAAAGTTCCCGACCAATTTGTGAAGCAACACGCCAGTAATGCAAACCCTCCGGCGCTTTTCATGGCTTTACATAGTAATAAAGTCAATTCCTGCTTGTCATTTTTAAAGTTGTGAATTCTGTTTTTWAWATCTGAGTGAYTTYTGTTGTAGGGACCCAGTCAAATGCTTTCTCGTTTCTTGTAGGGCGAAATGTCTTACATAYAGAYTTTTTATTTCTCTATTTTAAGCTTGCTTGAGGACATCTACTTRTAGGGATAATGACGTTCTTGGTCTTGATATGTGCAGAACTTGCAACAGCGTACGAAGAAGAGCTCGCTTTAGGAGTTCCAAACGAAGAGGATAAAGTWTTCTTTGAGAGATTGTATCCTAGACTTGAAGCTTGGTTTCAGTGGTTCAACACCTCTCAAACTGGTTTGTCTCTCTTATACAACTTCAATTCAAACTTTCATAATGTCGAGGGTAGGCTTTGTATGTGAGCTAATGAAGAATTTGAGTTTCCTTGTCTGTTTGCACATGCGTACCCTGATTTCTTATATCTTCTCCATCGTCCTGTCTGGTAGCTTCTGTGAGTGCTTGTGAGTTTCTCCTATTGATTACTAGTTAGTCTGGTATACACTCAATGGTTGATATTATGATAGGATACTAATAGTGCATAAACTGGAGGCTGAGCAGGGAAGGTGCCAAGCAGCTACTACTGGCATGGACGAAACGCAGAAACTAAGCGGGAATTAAATCCCACTGTGAGTGAACTATATTTGCACATCTACTAAGCTAGTGCAGTTAATTGGTGAATCCATGTTGGTATTTAAGAGGAATTGTATACCCTGATGGTGAGTCATGACTCCATTGAGTTAGGTACAGAGGAAATATAAGGTAGCCGTTCATTTGAGAATCTTCTTGTTGTTATGTAACATCTCTTGACTCGTGTAGGAATTTTTGTTGTGGCAGACCTTAATGTCGGGTTTAGACGATTACCCAAGAGCATCACACCCTACTGATGATGAGCGGCACCTGGATCTGCGGTGCTGGATGGCATTGGCTGCGCAGTCGTTAGCCAAAATAGCCTCAATTGTTGACGCACCAAATGAGGTAACGCCGTCTTTCAGGCTAGACTTGATCATTCTTCACTGTGTTCCTCTCGAAGTTAGATTCCCCACTTCCAGTTGGCATGATATTATGATCTAAGAATTTCAGAAATATAGGGTACGATTTTTGTTCTTGCTATGCATTTTCGCTTCTACATTTACCCTTATTGTAAGTGCTCAAATGGCCAAAGAATTTACGGCCTCCTTACCTATAGGTCTTGAAGTGGAAAGATACCATTTAGGAAACTTCAAGGAGCGTAACAAAGTGTTCCAGTAGAAAGAAGAAATCATACTCTACATTTCTTTAACAATAGAAGTATTTTTTGCAAGTTACCACAATCGATGTTAGCTTCCATAGTGAACTCTATCCTTGGTACTTCGGGTTTAACCTTTTAGAATTATTGATTTATGATCGTCTTAGTTTTTTTTTTCGTTTCAGGATTAATTTTACCACATTCGATTTGGATTTGCAGGTCTACATAGCAACCGCATCTCAGCTAACAGACTTGGAGCTCCTCAAMAAGGCAAGAAATTTAGTTCATCCAACCTTGCTCATCTAGTGCACATTGTCACTCCACTATTTCTTCGTCGAAACTTC
>VACF01001351.1:0-23484 GCA_006891605.1 Pleurozium schreberi | reverse complement strand
ATTTACTAGAGAACCCTACAAAAGGCTTTCAACCCATATATGTTTGCACATGTAGAGCCCTTAGCGCATGTACTAAGCACTCTCAAAGCATGGTCAAGTGATAGATTTGGGTCAACATACCTTGTAAAGCATTATAAGACATTATAACACCCTTTAAATTAAAATATTTTAAACCTTAATCTCCAAAGGACCAAAGTCTCTACAAAAGATAGATCAAATTTTGGTAAGGCTTCTTTGGTCTCAATTTTTGTCTTATTTTTCTGAAACCTTTTTCAAAATGGAACGAGATAGAAAAATACTGATTAACTTTCTAAGAGTATAGTTTTTGTTTCAATCAACGCCTTAGAGCAAAGTAATTCCATTCTCAGCATAATTTACACCTTGTTGGTCAAAACAAAAATCCACAAAAACTTTAATCCCTAAAGTCCCAAGTGTCCCCCTCGGGGGACACTTGGGATTTCGGGCAGGCTCGTGTGATTTCAATTTTTGACATAATTTTTTGAAACTTTTTTTGATGATAGAAAACCACATTAACTTTATGAAAATATAATTTTTGTCTCAATCGGTGATTGGGGGCAAAAGTTATGCCATGCTATGCATAAATTTTAGTTCGTTAGGCAGAAACAAAAAATCACAAAAATACGTTTTTTTATTTATTTTTCATTTTTTTCTCAAAGATTATATTTTTGTGTACATCTGAAGCTTTGACCCATTCTATTTGGCCTAATAATGAGAAAGATATGGACAATCTTTTTTTTTGGGCAATCTAAGCATCCTCTTGAAAAAATAACTTGAGGTAGGAGGCTCAAACTCGGATCGGGCATCTTGAATGGAACATGCCTCAAAGATACATTTTGCTTTCTTCAATTTATCAAAATGTACCAACGGTGTACATTTAAGGGGTGGTCGTTTTTAGAGCCTTATGGTGTTTTGACTTCAAAATTTCATAACTAATTCCATGAAGCTACAAAAAATATGAAACGGCTTCCACCAAATGTCAATTCTCCTTGTCTTGCAAAGAAAATTTATTGAAAAATATTTCAAGTTGTATCACCTCCCTAAAATTCAATTCCAGCCCTTAGATGGTCCACTTATGGACCTCCTACTTTAATGGATTCATTTCTAAATGCAATTTTCACAATTTTTTGAAAAACATTGTTGGACAAGGTTAAGTTTACTTGCCAAAACAATCTCGCTATTGGGATTAATGTGTTTCAATCCCATCTTAGAGCTATCAACCATTTAGTTTTTTTTCCAATCTTGGACCTACTTCTATTTAACAATTTTTTAATGATTGAATATCAAGTGTGTTTTTCTTGAATTTTTATCCCCTAATCCTCAACTTGAATCTTCAACACATAAAATTTTAATTTCAAGCTCAGTAGAACAAAAAAAATTGATAGGAAGTTCCAAAGAATAAAAATCTACTCATAGAATCTACTCATAGAATATTTATAATTCAATAGTCAAAAAATGGATGAAAGTAAAATTGTTGGCAATTTTCTACATTTTGAAGGGTATGACCTATAAATAATAATTTTATCCAATAAAAATATGTTACTACGATAAATACTACCACCAGTGAATATTCAATTTTTTTCAACTAATTAAAAATAAAAATATTATTAGATGTCTATATAATATTTATAGTCTTTGGGATAGTATTGTATCCAATGATAAAGGTTTGAAAAAATATTTAAAAAAATAGATGCCAAAATTGTTGAGATGTTTTTCTAGAAACTTCAATTTCATTGTATAGAAAAATAAWTTTTCTATTTTTAGGCATATGTCAAAACAATTTTTCCAACTTTAATTAATAATTTGACAAGAAATTTCGATCCTAACCATCAAGTATAATACTCACAATACTATGATTTCTCTAAAATATAAATAAAATATAAATTAGTGTAGCACTAATAATACTGTATTCTAAGATATTTCTGTGATAATTAAGTGAGATAATTTGATATGTAGGCATTACTTCAATTTTTGAATTTTGTTTCAAATTTCTTTTGATATCATTATAATATACACATTTGATTGGATGCTCAAAATTAATCAAATTCTAATTTTTGAATAAAATTTTTTTAGTTCTCTTGTACGTTCAATAACCAAAGTTGGGTATAATAAAATGGTTTTGGATTTTGGATTTTGCAATATTGATGACTTTTCTATAGAAGAAGATATTTTAATCCATAGATCACATATATTGACCACTAGTTATTTGTTCTTGATTTGAATGATATTGTCAAAATGATAATTTTGAATTTGAACCTAACTAATGAAATGAAATTTATCAAACCTTGTTCATACTTCAATTTGAAAATTCCTAAAATTGAATATTTTATTGTAATTTGAAGTTTGGGTCAGTAACCATTGTCAATTGATTTTCTTATTATAGAAAGAATTGGAAATTTGGTATATACTATGATGTTTTACAATATAAAATATACATATAGAGATAATTTTACTTTTGGCATGAATTTTCTTCACTTTTTTTCCAAAAGATCAAACAAGATTTTTTCTTTTCACAAAATATCTTTGACTTATAGCAAAAAAATGATTTAATCTCTTAAGAAAATAAATGCATGACCTCATCGGCCTGCCCAGATTAATGTGGAGATGATAATACTCTTCAATTTCTTAGCAATAGGAAAAAAACTCAAGTATCCTATGTGAAGGTCAAATTTGACATAAATTAAGTCATTCTTGTAAAGAAAAGAAAGTGCCACATGTCATCTTGTGATTGATGTGAGGTCACATGGACCCCTGAGAATTTGACATAAAAATCCAATTTTGCCAAAACTTTGTCAAATCAGACCCTCACATGCAATATTGCTTAACCCATAAACATCAAGGTAGATGTTTGGCCTGCAATAAATGACAAGGAATTTCCCTATATAAGACAAAAGTGCAACTATTCATCCTCCTAACTAGGGGTGGAAAAGGTAGAACTTCTACAATATTTTGACTTCTAATGAGTGCTTTTTGATTAATTTATAGCACGGTCACCAATCTGTCTTTCAAGGGTTAACCTCAAGGAAGGTTAACCTCAAGTTTACCTCAATCCATTTTTGATTTTTTGGCCTTGTTGCTTATATTTGTACAATATATTGTTTTTGCAATTTCACGAAATTGATCATAAAAGAAGGTTGTCTTTTCAAGTGTTACATAGAATGAATGAGAAATTAGTTGGACCAAAGAGTGCTTGTAAGCCCTTCAGCATTGTCCAGAATATGGATGCCGGAGCGCTTAAGGGTTAAGTACTCGATAATCTCCTCCTGATAAAAATTACTCTTCCCTTCATTTTTTATTAATTTGCATGGACGGAGGGGTCATACTTATTACCCAACCCATGCAGAAACTGGACTAATAATTGTGGGCTAAAAGCAGGGCCTAATTGCATGTGACATAGGGATTGCAAATTTGCATAATTTAATTAGTCAACTTGCTTTTGGGAGAAAAGGTTAAAATGGCCTGATTTGGGTTGTTTAAAGTGAATCACAACACATTAGGGGGGGACTTTAGGAGCTTTGGGTTGGGGGGAGGCTGATCATGGTGAAACCCTGCCACCATCACGTGCCCAAGTGGCGTAGTTGCCAGGTAACCCAAGGTAATTCCAAGCATACTAAAGTTACTGTAGTATGCCGGCCGTTGCCACAGTATAACCAAATAAAAGTAAAAAGTGTTTTTCTAATTTTTTTCATTTCATAAAACTTTGAAATTCAATAGCTTTCACTCCGTCGTCGGTAGGCCCCAACACCACAATACAAAGCCCGTTCACTTCGTGCATGCGGAGGGTTTTTCTATGGTATCATGAACACAACCAAGGGAAGCACGGTTCTAGAGATCTCACCGTAACAAACAAACAAATAAAACAAAGGAGTCCAACTCGAGGTATGGAATTTTTCATATTTTTCATCAAAATTCACTGTTGATCTATGCTCAAGTTGTAGCAATTAACTCCTTAGTGCCTAAATCCTTTCTTGAACTTTTGCATATTTTTGCTTATATTTTTAAAAATCTATACCTTTAACGAGGTGTTTTGTTTTGTTTTGTTTGTTTGTTTTGTTTGTTTACTACAATATGATCTTGAGGACCTGCATCCCTTGGTTGTGTTTTTTGTACCATGAGAAAGACCTCTCCAAGTAGGGATGCATGGGCTTTGTTTCATGGCATTTGGACCTATCATACAAAAATTACTGAATTTAGAAGTATATTACATTAAAAATTTAGAAAATTAATCTTATTTTTACCTTGTCCATGGCAATGGCACAAAGCACACTAGTGTATATTATGTTTACCTCCAGTTCTTCAAATTCATCATACAACAAGTGTGTTTTTGAAAAAGTCAAGCATTGGTTTGGTTGAGTAAAAAGTCTTGGAGTCAAAAAAACACTTGGAACCTCTTTGTTCATTGTCTATATTTTGAACATTGGAGTGCTAAAGGATTAATTCTTAAAAGACAAACCAAGCCTAAAGGGTGTGGTGAAATGTCAAATTACAATCTCAAATAGTTCTTGATTTTAAATGTCTTTGAGCTTATCAAAGATAATATAACTCTAATTATCTTTCAATTTGAGTTCACCAAATTGCATTTTGATGGTTGTAACTTTGGAGGCTTGTATCTTCTTCATCCAATGTCCTTTTTCAATAAAATTTGTTGAATTATGTTTGTTTTTAAGAATATTTTTGTGATAAAATTTTCATATCAATCCAAGTTGTTTTGAATTTTGGGAGAAATACAAAATTCAAAATCTAGACATTTTTGAATTATAGTGAACTTCGGCAGCTTATTTCTTCTTCAAACAATGTCCATTTTCAATCAATTTTTTGGAAGAGTTGTACATACTAGCCTAGTTTGTGTGGTTAGAATTTCATATCAAATGAAGAAGTATAAGTTATTGAGAAGCATTTTAGTAGAAAGAAGTGCAACAATAGATGTGTTTTTTGCAACTATTTTTTTGACATTTCAAATCCATTTTGCAAAAACAATGAGTCAATTGAATGATATTTTCTTTTGGTATTGTATTTATATGTTGGATTTGAAGCACTTTTTAATTTAAAATTTTCTCATTTGAGTAGGTTTAGAAATCAAATTTGACCTCCCAATGTGTTTGTAGGAATAATATAAGCATATTTTTTCAATACTATCATAATCTTGCAATCTTCTTGACCAAATGATTTCAAATTTGATTCATGTTATCTACAAAAATACACTACAAGATTATATGGTTGAAATTTCTATACTCTATTGAGATTTAGACCCATAGCTTTTTGAAGGTAGTGATATTTTTAAACTTGAAAAGGTCTTGAGCCTTTAGGGATTAAAATAAGTATGCCCATTGTCAACCCTAAGTCCAATTGCATTCCTATCTATAATGGTTCAACATTCCAATCTTGGAATGTTGAACTATTGTAGATAGAGACACAATTGGGCTCATGATCATTAATGGACATACATAACATATATCCATACAATTGATTTCCTTCCTAAAGGCGTCCACTTGGAATAAATCTTATATAATGGCTCAAATATAAAATATGTCTAGAATAATTTGTTTTAATTGAGTGTATTGAACGAGACATAAGTTAAAAAGAAAACTCTATCCCTCATTTGTGAATGGAATACTTTTGAAACATTTTGATTGGCTGCAATGACATTTTTTTTCATTTCTAGTTTCAAGATAAAAACAAAGTACTCACTGATAGCAGCATTTTCAAATCCACTTCATAGAAGACTTTCATTCATGTAACATTCAATAGCAGTTGGTGCTTTTGCCCTCCCGCCAACAAAATGATGTGGAATATTCTACACCTAATCGGCAGCTAACAAGTTAGTGATAAAAAATTGTCAAAACTCAACGAGGTGGCTGAAGTAGCAATTGCAGACTGGGATCATTGGTAGATTAAAGATTTTCAAATAAAACTATGAAAAAAATAGTAATTCTAAAAAAAAAGACATTTAGTTCCTTGAGATCAATGTTTCTAACATTTGAATTACTTCACTTTGTTTAAAAAGCCATCCATGATTTGTGTTTTGAAGTGAGGAGACAACTCTTTATATAAATATGGGGTGGTAGGAGGTAAAACAAACAAATTGAGATATGTAAATTAGAATTAGTAGGAGCTCAACCATTCATAGTTAAGTCAAATCAAAACATAAATTGTGTTTGAAAGTAGAATTTAAGACCTCATTTAGGAGTAGTAGAACTCTTTTAAAAAAGCTTTGGACTCAAAACATGCGGTAAATGAAGTTAAGTTTTATCTCTAAAAATACAATTGAGATTTTGGGCCTCTAATCAAAAGTTATGAACAAATTTCAAAAAGGATGCTTGAAAATGTTAAAAAATTGTTTTTTCAAATCTCAATAATAATCATAATAATAATAATAATAATATTTCATCCAAATATTGGTCAATCTTAGTATTACAATAGTCACTGCCAAAATGACACAAAGATTCTATTGAAAATTTGTCAAAAGGGAATGGAGAAATGGACATGATCATCTATATGTGCGTGAGGTCATCCACAAAATTATCTATTGTTAGTAYAGTAGAACCTCCCATAAATCAACCTTYCATAAGYYGAGAAACTTGTTGAAGGTAATCTTRTTAGACTCGTCTTGGACTTGTTCYYATAACAAATGTTMTGAATAAAAGTGACCTTTACAAGTTAGAAAACCTCATCTTATCAAACYGGTTTAGAGAGGTTCTACTATAWCTTTCATCCAAATATTGCACATCTAATATTTTTTATTTATTAAGATARATTTTTCCATTTTGTCCATTTTTYCACCAAYTGGGACGGAGTACTTGGTAGTGCAATTCCGGTAGCCGGCCAGCTCCAAAGTGACGGACGGAGGCCGTCAAGATTCTTGCCCAAATTCTTGCCGAAATCCGCCACTATTGAGGGTTGCCTCCACCACCGGCGCCCGGCGACAAAGCTCCTTCCCGTCCTCCCGTGGCCGCACCGAAAACGTTCGGCATCCGAAACCGGCCAAACCTGAAAAACTCCCGTCCATCCCTCCCGCTCGCGCTCCCCGCGCGCACGCGCTCTACAGTAAGCGTGGATTGCAATAGTGGCGCCTTGACCACCCGGGCGAGGCGAATCTTTCCCAACCTGGAAAACGCATCAAACCCAACTGCTGAGGCAGCACCACCAAAATGCAAAAACCAACCCAACCCAAATGCAACAGAACAAAGCTGATTGCCACCGGGGACCGACTTCGGCGTCAGTCGATCGTACGGAGCTCTTGACCTTCGTGTTCATCTCGCGGGTGGGAGGAGACCAACTCCTTTTAGCAACAGAAACAACAGAAACAGAGAACAACTCAGAAAGACAGACAGAGTCGAGAAAGAGAGAGAGAGAGAACAGGAAAGAGAAAGAGAAAGAGAGAGAGAGAGAGAGAAGCGCCTGGTGGACGACATGATTGCGGAGGGAAGGCACGGGGGGCAGCGTCTTCACCGTGAAGGACGACGAGTATAATACCTGACCCACCCGTCTTCGTGGCTTTGGGATTGTATGACGCTGGCTGGGTGGCGTTTGCGCCGTGGTTTCTTATTAGCTTGTAGAATACTACTGCTAGTGACGGAGTAGTAGTAAGTTTGGACTACTTCTGCTGCCCCCGCCCCCCCTCCCTTGTTTTTGATGCCCACGCCGTGAGTGATTATTCAGGGTGGGAACGTAGTTTACCCTGGTGACGGGCGGGCGGGTTGTGAGTGGAGTGTATGCTTTTGCGACCTTTCTTTGCCTGTGAGTGGGTTGTTAGTTTGCTTATCAATCAAAGCCCTTTAGCCTCCCGACTCTTGAGGGAGGAGGATCCAGGTTCATTCCGACAGCAGCGGCGAAGGGGGTGACTGGGGTGGACTTTGATGAGCACCGGTTATTTCGTCCATGATTCTTAGATTCTGTCTCTAGTGATGTGGGCTGCTGACTACCGTTATGCATGCGGAAATTATTAGAAAGAGCTCCCGGAGTTAATATCTTGAGACTCGGGGAGTGGGGGATAGTGAGAGAGTGTGTGTGTGTGTGTGTGAGTGAGTGATGAGAACAGGGCGTCACGGTGACGACGCTTACGCCGACGCTGGTGTTCGTTGAGATTTTGTTGGTTGAGCAAGGGCTTCTTTGGGGGAAGAAGATAGATTGTTTTTTCAATAAGTGGAGACCGTGTCACCTGGGAGAGTGTGACGAGCGAAGGAGTGTCATCTCATCGCCKTATAAAGAGGYGTTGAGCTTTCAGACACCAGTTTGGGGAGTTAGGGAGCTCGGGGGTGAAGCGAGACTGCAAATCTGGAGTTAGCTAGCTAGGGGGTTCTTTTGCTGTATCGGCAGTTCCTGGCTCTTGCAATGCTTGCTTTTCCAATCTGTTGATGAGTACTATCTTTCCCATCGTATATTTTGGTTTGAGTGCGACTTTCCTTTGGTTTCGGACCACCAGGCCACATGATGATGTCCATGCGCTCGCCGTCCGCCATCAAGAAGCGTTTCCGCACCAAATTCACGACGGAGCAGAAGGACCAGATGTGTGCGTTCGCKGAGAAGGTCGGGTGGCGCATCCAGAAGCACGACGAAGCCGCGGTGCAGGAGTTTTGCACTACTGTGGGGGTCAAGCGCCATGTGCTCAAGGTGTGGATGCACAACAACAAGAACACCATGGGGAAGTCTAAGCCCTGACAAACCCTCTAACAACGGCAACCTTGCTCACCATTCTAAGCACTTAGTATTCATCTTCCCCAACTGCGAGCGCCTGATGGACCCATTCTTTTTCCTCTGATCGGGAGCTTGTACTCCCGAACTTGTACTTCCGCCTAGTTTGATTCCTCCCTTTCATGCGGTTGAGTACTAATTCTGTGCTCATCGATGTTCAGAATTCTCACGTACGGTACCACCTCCATCAGCTACCGTCTCGCCGCTGGCGCTCCCTCTCTCGCTGTTTCATCTAGCAATTCAGCACTGGGAGTGAGTGGCCGAGTTTGCTRCCCGTTTCCATTTGGGGGGCTTGTAAGTTAAAGATTTGATCCCAATAAGACCAGCTTTTTTATGTACGTTTCTCCCACCCCCACCACCTCATTCCACGGCATTCTGGATGAAGCGTAGATAGCAACCAGTTAACGTTTTACTTTTTTGTAGAGATCGATCGATCGATCGGTTGGGGTAGTGTAGGTGCTTCTCGTTGCCAATCCCAACTAATTTTATAGCTCGAAACAGGTCGCCGCTAGCTGGTTAGTTAGTTCGCTAGCTAGCTAGCGTTGTGAAGAAGATGATCACGATGACTCCTGTAGTCCTGTCTGTACAGTACCATGAGGTGAGGCTCCGAGGCCCGCTTCATCTCACTGGCTCCAGTGTAGTGTAGCATGTAGAAGATGAAGAGTAGCAGCTAGGGGAGTCATCTAGCTGGCCCATTTTAGATGATTAGTTACATTGAATCACATAAGATCGAGAGAATCAACGCACAGCTTGGGAATTCATTGCGATGAATTGTGAGCATTGGCCTGCATCATCCATGTCTATCTTTTGTTTTAGAGCCCGGCCTCCCTTGGAATACGTAAATTACTCACGCAGTGGATATGTGCATGGCTCAAGCGAGTGACTGACGCTGTTGTAGTTCATACTAACTATCTTGGCATCCCCCTCAGAGGGTTCTCTGTTGTCACTGTCAAGTTGTAATGTGGTATCTGTGAAATTTAATTACTCTCTCCACTAATTCTATCCTTATGATTATTAATTTCCTCATTTCTCCTGGTTTACTTATTAATTAAGCTGGGGTTGCAGTTCGGGGTAACGTTGTATGTTAGATCTACAGAGTACGATTTCACATGGATTGTTGCAAGGTCATTTCAAGGTGGCACAGCATATTCTCGAGCTTTCATATATGCAAATTTAACAGCTAGTACCGGAGCTTACAATTGCGGATGCTGCTGAAGTTGTCGATGTGTCGATGCCCTGCACAACTTGCGGAAGCAGCATTCATTCGATGTGAAGGTAATAGAGTATGATCCACYSTTGAATTTGCTATGAACGYTAGACTTAGACCTTATGTGGATGMTTCACAMAGTCCTGGGCGGGCACKAAGTTTTGAATCTGAGAATCATKTCCATGTGTAGTTCMAAATGTGCAAGTACTGTAGCWGCTGGGTGTGGAATCTTACTAGCTAGCAACTCTAYACATGCATCTAATTTTATACTCGCTGACTGAGTGGACATGGCGTTCAAGATCTATGCGTGCCGTTGTGCTTGAAATCTCTGTCTCCTGGAGATAGCAATTAAKMWYTGCTTCAGAGACACGATTACTTGAACGTGGTGAAAGCCTGAAACTAGCTTCAGATGTCGATCTCTGATCAGTCTTTAATTAATGACAGAGGTAATGACTTAAGCAGCCCTAGTTTAAGTCTCCGTGCTCACTGATTTGTTTATGCGGAGGGGACAACGGGAGTTATTGCCATTACGTATGTCCGGATCAGATGTGTGAGTTCAGTAATAGCGACGAGTTGAGTACGTGCCCAGTAATCCCAAGCGAACCTCTGCCCGAGTTACTAGCTGATCAGACCTTCAGCCCTCGACTTCAATTTAGCACTAACTTACAGATTTCTGGTTCCTTTGCGAGTGCGCAAATTGCGCACACGTCTTCAGGTCTTCAGATGTTTTATCCCCAAACTCTACTTGTGTTTTTGCTTCAAGTTCATATGTCAATTTTTATGTAATAAATTTGTGCAAAACTGAAGAGGAACTGCTGCAACGTTTGTGTTGCGTTTGAATCTTCGATTGTTTCAAACTCATGATATGGTTGTTTGAATGACAAAGTGAAGATTGTTTTGGTGAGAAAATCAGTGTATGTTGGATCATCCATTTGTGGATCCAAATAGCATATTTCTTGAATTAGAGTGCCAGCCAGGGATCATGTTTGTACTACAACAAACGAATGAAGACGACGTTTGGTCAATCGTGGTGGTGGCATCACGTTCACCACTGTTGCCTGTCTTTTTCATGTCCTTGTTTTGTTTCTCTGGGATTCAATTCATGAACCAACTTGCTTCCATGTCACACAGTCAGCTAATAAAAGTGTTTTGTGTGAACATGATTTTTGTTGGTCATGGTTTTTTTTAAAAGATGCTTTGACTTGGTTGATTGGATTTTACAAGAGCATCCTCGCTGCAATAGTGAATTTGTGGGTAGATTTCGATTTTCAAACTTTTTGTAATTTATTTTAATTTATTTTAATTTATTTCCCCTTTTTTTCCTGAACTTGTGGTGCACTTGTGTGTTCAAAAGAGTACAAAATGATTTGTTTGGCAAATGAACACTTAAAGTATGTGCCCCTACAATTGTACACGGAATATTCATTTCATGTACAAATGATGATGATGATACATACCGTAGGAAGAGAGAAGATGACCAGATACGTAGATACGTATGTACTAGAAAGTATCAAGTGCCAAGAGCTCCAAGACAACTATTTGACATAATTCTAGTTTTTTCTAAATTATTTCATGGCAATGTAACCAACCCTCTTTTTTTTGGCACCATGGTGCCAAAATGCACCATTTCAAAATAAACGTCTACTTTTCACTAGATAAAAGTAACATTTTTTTGCCATAAACTTTTCATTTCCTTTTCATTCTATCCAATGAGAAGTTCATTTGGAATGAATCCTTCATAGCCTTAGGTGATAATGTTATCCCAGCTCCAAGGTCATTTCAATTTTCCACTATTTAAAGGTAAGTCTAATATAATAGAATTCCACGAGGGATTTGGGGAGACCAAAATATTTTAAATCTTATACATGACAATTTGGACATGGATATTTTTATATAGACAAGTTGAGAGTAGAATAGGTGCTAGAAGGGTTGGAATTAGAGAGCTAAATGAAAAAATTAAATTATAAGTTCAATGGATGAAGACATGAGATTTACATTCATGACCCTAAACCAAATGATTCATTGTTTGTGCTTGCTTTGTCCACCTATAATGATATTTTTTTTCCCAAAACATAAATGTAGAATTTCCTTCAATTTATAATTCTTTTCAAAAATATATTTATAAATCCTATAAACCTAAGTATGTAAATATGTGCAAAGACCAAGGAGTCATAATGGATTGTATCCTACCTTTATAGTCATTACATGAGTTTTTGCTTGGTTGGAGGGCTGCGAGTTCCCCAAGCTGCCAGCGTCGGGGAAATAGCCTCGCAGCCATTCCCTGGCCTATGTGATGTGGCATGTCGACTGTCACGTCATTTTTTTGTTTTGTTTGTTTGTTTGTTTATTCGTTCTTCATTTTAGATTCAAAATTATAAAAAATTATAAAAATAATTTAATTTAATTTTTTTTTTTGATAGCAGCTATTCCCACGATCTACCAGGCGAACATCATGGGGGAACAGTCTTGGAACGGCCCTCCATCCCCCCCAAATCTCTTCTAATGAATCCTCAAGTTGGATTACAATATCTTTACATATGTTTACTATAATCTTAACTATGAACTTCCAACAAAGCCACAAAATGACTTTTGGATGATTTTGAATGATTGGTAGAGGATGTAATACTCCAATTTTATATTTATATTTTTTTGAGTAAATTTTTGAGTATTTCTAGTGCATGGTGGTGGAAATTCTCTCATCAATTTATCATTGAATTTTCTATAAACGAAGATGCTAAAATAACAAATCACAAAAGATTTTTTTCTAATATATTTTGGAAACTACTACTTCCTTGTTCTACTTCCTTGTTCTTGATTTGAATTTTAGGCATGAAACAATCATTGTGAATTTGAGTTCAACAAATGAAAAGAAGATTACTTTACCTATTTTTCACTCCATTTTGAAATATTCATTATATTCAACATTTTGATTATAGTTTGAACATTGGACTTATAACCAAGGTCTATTACTTTATATTTTGGGTTCACACCATGATATTACATCACACTCTAATACATGCCAACAGATAAATATAAAAAGGAATTTGAACCTTATTTTTGTATTTCATATGAGTTTTCTTCATGTTCTCTTGAAACAAAATTCGCAGTAATTTCAAAAATTTCAGGACTAGTAAAGAACATGCATGTGAGTGCACTTCTGAAAAAAACAAAAAACGAAAAAAAATACTCAGCTCTACTCAGCTCAAATGTATGAAAAAATGAAGCTGTACGAAGCAATTTTAATTTTAATTTTAATTTTTTTTTTCTCATCAGGTTCTTTTCATGGTCCTAGGGTCCTGGCTTCCGTGCTTCCGTCCGTCCTTCCTTCCAGGGTTAATTGAATTATTGATCAAGTAACGTACCCCTCTGATTGGTTCAATCCCACCTGGCAGATCTATAAAATGCTTTTGTTTCTAATAATTTTTCCTTTTCTGGAAATTCTCATCCAAAATTCCTCAGCAAAAGCATCAGATCTCCCTCACTAATTATTTCTTCAACAGTGAGTTTAACTTAAACCACTTGGCTCCCCTTCAGTGGGGGGCGATTAGGCTCTATAGCCCCGGTGTATAGGATCCCGGCGGTGGTCAAAAAGTATTCAACTGTACCATGGTGGGGGGCGATTAGGCTCTATGGCCCCAGCGTATAGGATCCCGGCCATGTAGGCCAAGACACGGTGGGGATGCTTTTAAGCAATTAAGCATTTAAGCCTATTTGCGGCATGCAAAATGTTCATGAAAAAAATTTCTGTATACAGAACAAGATTTTAAAAGGATTTCGAAATTTTCTAAATTTTTTTCCTTCAAAAAAATATTAACATGAATTTTTTTTGCAAAGATTTTTTGGTCCTATTCCTGATATGTAGGCAAAACTATTTTCAACCATAGGCATTAGAGAAAAATTTGGGTCACTACATGCCTAATACTTTTGCCTTGAAAATTAATTGTTTGATATATGAAAATGGAGTAAATCCACGTATATTGTCAATTTGGCAAGTTGCCATCAAACGTGTGGCCGAATGGACTTCGGCGGTACATGCAAAGTTGGCATCGGAGCATTCATTCCCGGCCTAGGTGGCTATGCCCATGGGTCGCTTTCCTATACCAACAAGCTCCATGTTGGCACCTTACCACTGGAAGCATTGAAGATGGCCAATTAAATAGTATTAAACTTGCCACTATTCTATGAAACTCGCAAGTACCGCCTGGCATTGGGTTTTGGTGCAGACAAGGCTTAGGGTTTTTTAGGATTAAGGGTCCATTATCTTCTATCATTGTACTCACGCTGTACCATGCAGTACTTCAATTCTAAATTTGATTTTGGTTGTCGTTGCCACCAGTGGGAGCAAGACCTTACTTCTTGATTTTGCACCTTGCTTTCCGATTTTGATCTTGCATTTTGATTTGACCTTGTTTTTTTAATTTTCAGCATAGGACATGGTAAACTGGTACACCTTTATAATATTGTTTCCAATGCCTTGCTCCCATTGGTGGTAGCGGCTATCAAATCTCATGTCATCACCTTATACTCCACAATGGCAACGTGCAAGGTGGTATTTTCTTGAATTATGTGGAGAAAAAATTAAAAAGCCAAGTTGGGCATCTAAAGACCCGAATTTCTTTCTAATGATGGTTACAAAATCGATGTAAGGCTTTCAATGTACACATTGTGATCATTGAAAGCTTGGATTTATTGGACATCTATCACACAATTTGTTGCACTTGCTGATCCTAGTGTACGTGAATTGTCTCCTACACTTCACTTGATCAAAAGATTGAGCGGCCTTAGCTGAAAGAATGAAAATCTGATCATAAATGGATGATCTCCTTTACATAATTGTTTCTTTATGATTCTAATTACATAATTTGTATAAGGATTTATATAATTGTATTTATATATTTATATTAACAACTTCAAGCTGCAATAAATCGTTGTGCTCGCATCGAGGAAGAAAGCTCACTTGTAGTACGCTAGGTTTTCGTTTTGGATGAAATAATTAGATGATATTTCTTGAGGATGAAGATGTGATGGATTTTGTGACACATATTGTAATGACACTACCGTCAATAATTGTGTTGCGAGGAAGAAGTATCAAATTCATCAATTCTATTATTTATCTTTTTTTTWAAATTTTGTTGATATTGATGAAGGAGAAGACATTACAAACACACAAGCAAACACACAAACACCACTAACAATTGTCATCATTATTAATATTATTAGAAATATGTTTCTTCCAAAGACATTGATGCCAATCAAAGTTTTGTAATTCAATCTAGGTAAATCTTCTATAATATAAATATCATTGATAGAATTAAAATTAAAATATTTTCTAAGGTAGTGTAACTTTCAATCTTCACTATAATTGTCATGAAGTAGTTTACATTCATGACTATATTGATTGCGAATGATATATCATTTACATATCTTGAGCATACTAAATCTTTGTGTTTTCATCCATCTAAATATTTGTAGATACTTGTGTTAGTTCCCTTGTATTTGTAAGATGTTTGGTACAAATTTTCACAACCTCATTTTACAAATATTTTATAGTTTAAGGGATATAAGTGTGTTTGATTTTAAAAAATAATTTTTTCAATAAAAAAAATGACCCTTCAAAAACAATTTCAATAACAAAGTAAAAATAAAATTCTTTAAGCATTACAATAATTAGAATTCAAATGCTTTAAACTTGAACAAAAAAAATTCTATTTAATAATAAAAATCTTTAATTTGTAGTAACTCTTAGGAAGAAAAAAAATTAATTTTTGGTTTCAAATTTGATTGAAAAACTTTTTAAGTGTAGCAATTGATCTAATCATATGGATATATATGATCTATGGATCACTTTGAAACTTCTTCAACTTTTGTTTGAAACTCACTATTTAATTATTATTCTAAGTTGCAATCATTTTATGACACTTTTCCACAATCAGGGAATTTAGTATAATAGATGGACTACTTTGACTTACAATAATGATTAATTGTTCCCTTTCATCCTATATCGGTGGGTGTTTCAATAGTGTTTTAGAGACTTGCTCTTTATTAGTTTAGAATGTTATGTCATTGTAAGTGAAGGGCAAGATTGGCACTTTTTTTTACTGAATATTTCTTCTTTCCTAGGAAATGAGTTTGATATACAATTAAAAAATAAATATTTCTCAAGGTTCTTTTTTTCACAAAAAATATTAGCCCCTCCGAATTAGGCATCGACTTAAAGAATTATTCTTTGCCACGTGGCTACCTTACAAGTATAATATATAATACACACTCAACAATGAGCTTATAATTTATTTTTTTGATTTCACATGTACCAATTTTCTTTGCAACCAACTACTAGTTTTAAGAATATTCTTTCAAATTAGTTTCATATTTTAATATTTACAAAAGAGGGGGTTGTAAATCCGTCATGAGTTTTCAAGAAAAAAAAAAAAAAAATCCATCATGAGTGAGTGGCCAGGGCAAGTGAGATGAACCCCATTTGCGTAATTATTCCCTGCTTTATTATGTGAGAATTTTTTTCTGGTCTGGTCTGGTCAGTCGGACCCAAATTTTTTTTTACCTGACTCATGATTTTCTTGCGTTCCATCAGTCATCGGGTACATGGGTGGCCTGTTGATTTTGTCTCCGTCCACCATTATGAGGCTTCAAATGCGCTGGATGGTACCTTACATGCGGTAGGTTGCAAGTGCAAACCCCCAAAGCCCGTGGTAATTTCACTCACTCTTTGTTGAGATCAGTTCAGTTGCACTTGTCCGTCCGTTCGTCCGTCCATTCGTCTCTCGGGAAAAATTGTAAAAACCAAAAAAAGGTCATGTCACAAAAAGTGAAAAAACAAAACCCTGCGGTTCCAAGATAAAAAAAGTTTTTTTTTTTTTTTTTTCTTTTCTGTTTTCCCTAGGAAAAAGTGGCCAGAAAACCTCATTCCATGGGACCGGCCGGTTCTACTAGTTCCCCAAGTTGTTTTTACAACAGTCAAATTCTTATCTTGTTCCGGTCAACAAAATTGCCTTATTCCTTTTTGGATGCCATTTTGAGCTGCATCTGGTAATTGGCCCCAGGCAACAAAAGTGACATGGGACATAGGGTTAACATTTATCCGAAAGTCATTCCAAGAATTCGATCACATCTTGGCGTACATTCAAAAGCGCCTACGGACTACATACTTCCGCAAAGTCCGTTGGAAAGTTTGGGGGGCCCTTCCCAATTCCAAATCACAACCACGCAAAGTGTTTCATCCTGATGCATAGTAAAACGTCTCTTTTTGTTGTTTGTACGGGCCCTCTATATTGTTTACCAAAATACCTGCCCCCTCTTAATTACTAATCAGTAAAAAAAAAAATACAAACTCCTGTTGGTTTGATGGATGAATATTATTGCTGGTTGTTGATAAGTTAGTTATAAGCCAAATTGGTTAAGCTTGACTGTTCCTTTAACCTATTAATTGGCTGTGGCTTTTTCCTAAAATGCTCACTACTAATTACAAAGTGGAGGCAATTTTGAAATGGGGTATGATCGTATTAAATGTTGAATTACCAAAAAGTAGACACAAGTTGTGTGGGCCCACCACAATGAACTGCCAGGAAAGTTTAAGATCCTTTTTTTTTTTCAAACTCTCTCAAACACATAAGCTTAGCTTCTCTTAAAATGTCTGGTAGATAGATGACACTTGGATATGAAAAGGAGGAGATGGGTGCAAGTTGCAACACTTGGATGTCGTAACAATTGAGGGACTACCAAGGCGCAATATACAACTAATTTGATATTGCTCAGGACCTTCAGAATCATTCCTGCTAACCCCTACAAGCAGGGCCAAGTGACTGTCCAATGTATGCAAAAGATATGTAGTTATCTTCGATGTCAATTTTGGTCGGATGTTCATGAAATTTTGATACTGTCAAGGCTTGTGAACATGTAATCCATTAGTGGAAATATACTAATTTTACTGATCAAGTGCATGGATCAAAAGTTATGCTATCATGAACTTTTCAAGTTGCCTTAGTAGCTTCAAATAACATGTGCGAAACTCTTGTAATTCCAAAATTTGGGAAGTATGTAATTTACATGATATAAGATGCAAATCTCAAAACAAATAATCATAACTAGTGTAAAAATCTCACTCTAGGAGGAGCTAAAGTCTGTTGACCCTACCAAATAAGGTCAGAAAAAAGTGATTCTTGGAATTTCAAACATTATAATCTTTAAATCTCTGGAGTCAAAGTTTTTGAATTTTTTTCCACATTCCCATAGTAGTCTAGTACAAATTTGTGTAATTGAACTTCAAAAAAAACTTTTATTTTTCATTGTTTTCTCACTAACCTAGAAAGTGACAATTTTCTACAATTTCTACATGATATATATGTGCCTTGATTCATTTGGAGTTAAGGTAGGGACACCCATAATTACCTCTTTAAAAACTTAGGAAATGTGCACATATTGTGAAACAAGGAAGTTGAATTGTAGACTACCAAAAAACACATATTGACCACATAGACTTCCGGTCACCAAGCAATGAAGTTTTGAACCTACATAACTTTTCCATTAGAGGTAGTCACACCTTCACTACACTTGCATCCTTCATAGAATTGAAACATGGCGGTTTCAGGGTTGGCTTGCAACAAGCCCTCGGTGGTAAAAAAACACTTATGCTACAAAGGTTTCTTGACATCCATTATTGTCCTCTGGGACAAAAGAATGGGCACATGAAAGATTTCACAAACAAAGAATATTCTCTTGCACTCCGTGGTTTCACCTATGTTTTGTAGCTTCACTACATTCTCTGCTCCCACACTTTGAGTGACAACCAACACTTGTGATTCTACAAGTTGGCTTGTGTATTTTTAGTCGCAAGTGAATCTATTCTTCATTTAAGTCCTCCACACAACACAAGGGACATCACACCTTCTTCACCCGGAACTACTCCTCTTTGACTCTTGTTTTCTCTCATGAATTGTTCATTCTTTGGAGAAGTTTGCCGTACTCAAGAAGGTGTGACTACCCCTAAATTGGTTCTAAATTACCAAAAGCATATCAGACTTCGATCTCTGAGGGCTCTGCGCCAAGAGTGGATGTCCCTCCATTACTTACGGAGATCAGGGACAAGATGCACGAGGCTGCAGTCCACTTGCACTTCTCCAAAGATTTGACTAAAAGAAACGAGTATGTTGCAACTGAGATTTCTAGAAATGACACATACTGTGCACAAAAATAGCATCAAACATGCACAAAGATATATTGTGCCTACATCATGGATTATTTAGAAATTAAAAAAAACGGAAAGAGATAACGGAAAGACCCAAACTCCAACGTGATTTTTCCGATCAACCTACACCAATCCTGGATTCCAAAGTAGTATCCCTGTTTCTTAAAAACAGGGATGCGTCCCAAACGTGCTTCACTTATTTCCGTATCAGATTATCCAGCGCACGAGAATGATTGCCGAGCTACTGTAGACTGCGAGGGGAAAAAAAAAAAAAAGAGGCTTCCAGCATATAAGGTAGGAGGTGAGGAGGTCCACAAAGAGCTAAAAATTAATTTGGGGAGGTTTGACCTCTTGAAATACTTTTCTGTAGATTTCCTTGAAAGTCAAATGAAATTGGCATCTAATCCAAGTCGTTTCATGTTTCTTTGGAACTTCGTGGAATTAGTTATGAATTTTCTGAACATGAGCAGTGGTTCCTAAAAGTGTCCTGCTCCTGAAAATGTACACTGTTTGTACATTGCTGGTGCAATGAGAAAGAAAAATGTACAAAAAGTATACTCGTTTCAGGAGGTGGATGCTTTTAGAGTCCGAGCACTTTATGGACCTCCTACCTTAGCCTGGAACCTGATCCCATTCTGGAAAAGTCAGACTCTGATTCTTCTAATTCTCTGGAGTTTTATCATTAAAACTACGTCTCCACCTTCCGCAGAGATCACCGCATTCTTTACCCAGTGCATGAGGGAGAGAGATGAAGTATAAATAGGCACTAAATGTCAAACATTTGGAAAGGTCAGGTTCTAATGACATTACTTGAGGTGAAAGCACTTGTTTCCAAAGAAATATCTTTACTACGATGCCTGTGGCTCTGTGAAACCGGTATCAAACCAGACAACCAGCCCATGGTACCAGGGACACATCCAACCTACTGGATACTCTGCTCCTATTACTTACTTGGCTTTCACCTGAAGATGGCAGCATCTCCAGCTTGAATTGCGCAGTAAAGTTGGTGTCATCCGCTTCATTGTGACAAGGTCAAAGGCCTGCAGTAGGAAAAGTAAATACTGTAGCTAATTTGTAAGTCAAAGCAAGCCCCAAACAAAGACTTCGATTATCTTGAACAACGTAAACAGTCAATTTTAAGTCAAAGCAAGAACAATGTGAAAAGAGGATTGAAATACTTCAAATCACTTTCGCAGTTTTAACACCCTCATGATCAAACATTATAATCATTCAATCTGTAAGAGATATTGTTGTGTTTTCTTTTCTAATGTGAACTCTGACATGTCTAGTTTGATTTTATACGGTTACAATTAAAAAAGAATTGATACAACATATCAAAATGTTGGCTTTTTGTTCAATTTAGAGCAAATTCTAGAAGCTCAAGAAATTCCAGGGTCATTTTGGGGTTAAGTATTTTTTTTGTAAATAGATAACAACACAACTTTTAGGATGTCATTATAGGATCACTATTTGAGAATTATATGTTTTTGGTTTTAATAACTTTTTTTTTAAATGAATTTTCAAATAACTAGCATATGATCTCAAAATCTGCAAAAAGTCTCAATATAACGAATATGGCCTTAAAAGTAGTACAGGTGTTTCTTCCAACCACCTCAATACACGGTTAATGTGTATAGCTTGTTTTTTACTAGGGCCCCATTTGCATAAGATGGGAGGACCTAATTTAGTGAATGAGGAGAATAATGGTGTGGTGTAGCAATTTCATTATTATATGATAAATAACAAATTGACACCTAATGAAGTTGCTAACTAAGACTAGTTTGTAGTAATGCACTTCTAGAGAAGAAGATCGCTAAACATAAAAAAAACAAGTCAGATTGTAATCTACACTTCCTTAGTTTCTATTAATTCCAAATCTGATGAAAAATTAGCAAAGAATAGTGCAATCTTCACTATTTCTAGTCTGGAGAAATTACCCCCATCACTACTCGTATACATTAGGAAGGGATTTCAATACAAAAGTAGACATACCCAATAGCAATGTCAACAGTTTAATGACATCTAGAAAACACCCTATATCCAGGCCYAAGTAGACCCAAAGTAGCCAAATGGAGGTCCAAAGTAGACAAGTGGGGGTTCAAGAAGTTGTCACTCTTCCAAGAAGTGGCCAATCACCCGTGCGTGATCCAAGCTTAAAGCATGTTGCTTTGGGGTGTTTCCGTGGCCACTTTGATAATAGTTGAATGTCCATAGTAGGTGAATCTATGGAGTTATTTACAAAAATTTATTTTGTATTTATACAGTCAAGCTCGAAAAAATACAAGACCAATTTTGTTAGTTTTTTGAATCATTTCCTAACAAACACACCATTTTTCTCTCTATGCACCCTCAAGATCAAAAGATCCAGGGTAAGTGTCTCATTTAGGTGGTTCTACCTTATTGTACCATCTCTCAACTGTCATTCAAATTGTCACGTGCATGCTTAAGGAATTATTTGCAATTTCTCGCTAGACGAAACCATCCAAAGACCAGAGATTCAAATGCTATTGTTTGTGGGATTATTCAAAAAGATGTTGTGCATGCAACTGCAAGAAATATTGATGAACTTTCCAACTTAAAAACTATAACTTTTGTCGTGGACAGACACTATTCTAATGTACGTTACAATATTAACATTGAGTTCAAATATCAACTAACTTAACCCTTTAGTGCCCGGTCAACCATATTTTGGTCAATTTTTTGACTCTATACTCATTCTAGGTCAAAGTACACCTAATTTGAAAAAACTCAAAGAGTAACACAGTTAGAGAATCTTTAGATGCTCAACTTGAATCAAATTATTTGACAAGGCGTGCGATAATAAGTAAGCTAAGCCAATTTCAATGACTTTGTGCTGGACTATGAAATGCACAAACAAGCTCCAATTTGGACAATTTTTTGCAAAACATCAAATGTACTCTATTTGTATATTCTATTTGTATATTTGTACATTCTTGTAAAAACGCTTTGGCCCCCAAATCAACCACGGGCACTAAAGGGGGTTAATCACAACGCTTGACTATTTTGACATGTAAGCCATTCGCCAGCAGCAAGGTAGACATTTGGCGGTATTTGACAACACAACCTGGCTCCAGCTGGAACTTGAAGAACCGGTATAAGAGAGCGAGACACATCCGCAGCTGCAGCATGGCCGAGTCCTTTCCAAGACAAATCCGAGGTCCTGCCTGCATTGCCATGTCCACGGCCCACCCCAAAGATGGATCGTCATTTGAACCATAATTAAGAAGCAGGAACCAAACTCCAGGAACGTACATGGTCCTTGAAAATGCAAAAAAAACGGCGTGCTGTAAGGCAACGCAGCATGTTTGAGCATGTTGAGGTGATTAAGAGCCCATCCCAGACACAAGTTCGGGGAAGCTTATGAAGCCCCATTGCAGGCAACATTTCCTCTAACTTGTGATGAACACTTCACAGCACTCATTCCCAAACTAGTGTCTGACTGGAATGGGTCGTTCTTCCTCAAAGTATGTCTCCTGCTTGTCCACGACCATGCTCTAGATTGACCTGACTTTAACCTCTAGATTGAGAGTGACACAGTTTTGAGAAACGCAATTAGCGGCAAAAGAAGACCGATCTTGAGGAATGGAGTGTCAATATAGAAACCAGGAGACCCGGGGGGCGAATGGAATTGGAAACTAAATTCTGGACAAAGCAAACCCTTCTTTAGCTACACCACCCGCACTGGTTACTTCACCGAACTGTCAACGATGCCAATCAATTGAATCTCCGGGAAACTACATACGGAGCACGTTCTTTACTCATGTAAAATCGCCCGTCGAGTATGGAGACAATGTAGACACACTGGGTAGCCAAGCCGCTTGCCTCCTGGAGGGGAACCTGGAGGGAGACTATTATTACTGGCATGGGGTTCCCCCCAGCAGGCCGGCACCTTCGACTCCCATCCCAGGGTCACTACACCTCCTGCAACGACGTTATTAACATTGCCAAGGATACTCTGCACTAGCTCTGCCAGGCTCTGGTGCGCTCGCAATGGGTTCATTTTCAAGGAGAGAGCGAGCAAGCCTTCATTTCTCATATTTGCAACCCGGCGCGCCAGGCGCGCCACGCTTCTGGCCGGCATGGCATGGAGGAACCACGTGCTCACCTTCTAGAGTCAATGCAAAGAGGATAGACAGCGCGTCCTCAACCAGGAGTTCTTAGACTCGTGGTGCAAGAATGAAAGTTTTTTGTTTTGGCAGTTTACACCAGCTCTAGTGGCACCTCCGTTTTAATCTGCCCCCCAGGCTGAACCAGAATCGCGAGCCGGATTGATTGTTTTTCCTTGCCTCTGGCTTTTAATTCACACCGTTCTTTCCCAAAAAAAAATATAGAAACCAGGAAGGAGGTG
>VACF01001350.1:0-31737 GCA_006891605.1 Pleurozium schreberi | reverse complement strand
TTAAAAAAGAGTTCTATGGACCTCCTACCTTACTCTTAATATTGAGCTTCATCAATTAATTGATTGCTATTACAACTAACTCATATCACAACTTTATATTGGAATCTAAATTTCACAAATTTCTTCAATAGGAGAYAGAAAAATTACACTATATTGAATCAATGTTTAGGAAATTTTTGGAGCTCCTCTTATTGATTTTCCCCCTTGCACARAAACAGACCAAGTTTTTATTTTGGACGGTCATTGGTTCCATTCCATCAACTTGAAGATCTTCTAGTTTATTTCCTACAATACCATTATCTCATGAGCCAATTTCCTTCACACTTAACCTTTAAAGAACATTCCATGTTCCCATTTAGCCAACTTCATTGGTTTTCTATGTTAAAATATACCTTTTAAAAATTTGATATTTTCTCATGTAGTAATATAAATACAAAATCTACCTTAAATTTTTTCAAAATAAAAAATAYTAAAATAATTTCATATGATTTTTTAAAGTAATTTCTTTGTAAAAATCATAGTGATGACAAAAGTGCTTAAAATAATATGAAATTTTTAGAAAAATTGGATATGATAGTAATATTCATCATGTTGCACAATGTATTTTTTGAGCTCACATCAAGAGAAAAGTTCAAAAGTGGTGTATGTTTAACTTTCAAGATGAAAACCTTCAAAGTGTCATAAAGCTTATGGAGATTGAGGATCTTCTCAACTTATCCAAGGTGGATTTGAGAACGGTAATGAAAACTTTGAGTAAACTCAATCAAAAAAGTTTAGGAATCAAATTTTTTTACCTTTTCAAAGTGTATTCTCTAGTTGCCTTACAAGGTACCACTTAGGATTGATAAATAAGTGACAAAATTTAGTGGCATTCTTTCACAAAACAATGACATCTATTAGGTGACAACCTAAACTACCCCCATGGCTGTATCAACCATGCCAAGGCCAATACCCATCGTATCCCTAAATGCAAGACTTAACAAAAAAATTTGCCAAGTATGTGCATGCAATGGAAACACGGTTATACATAAATCATAAACTAAATAACTCATCATTTCCTTATTGGGTTTCTCTGAGGAATACATTGGAGATTCTCAAAAATCCTTCAACTTGACATGTGGTTTTCAATATGAGCTGGCTGTGCATCCTTTTTATAGCACCACCTTCATCGTCAAAGTTGTTCTTTAGCTACAACATTTCCATGTTTTTTGCTCTTTCATCACATATTAGTTTACCGGGAGATGGATCCCCACACACTTGAAGACCAAGACTGCAGGCTCCAAATTAACCCCTAAAGGATGTTATCGTTTTCTATACATTCTCCTTTTTGTATACTAAAGGGAAAGTTGAGTAGCACATGAATCCCATTCAAGCTGTAAATTTCAGACCTAATCACAGTCATACTACCCATCACTTGAGAATTTTTTGGGAATTTTTGAGTGTTCAAAGAAGACCAAATACATTCAATATACGAACAACATATGCCAACTTTTTTGGTGGGAAACATCCTTTAGGGGTTAACCATGAAGCGCTCCGATGTCCATTTTCTAAACAATGAACAAATTGAAAATGAAGTTTCATCCTCCTAACTTGCTTTAATGAAAGTTCTTCTAATTTGTGGAAATACTATATCAAATTGTTGGTCTATCTAAGGTTTGAATTTGGTGTTATTAGAATACATATTTTTCTAAAATTACCAATGTCCAAGTATGTCAAGTGGCTAACCAAGCGAAATCTACATGGACTTTAGTTCAAAACTAGATTTGCCAAAAYGAGGTCATAGATTTTAAGAACACAAAAATTTCAAAAGTTTACCATGTCAAGAAAACCTCATTTCAGATCCATTCCAACAAATTCTACTCCAAAAATGGTAATATTTTTGCTTGTTATCAAAATTTGAAGGAATTTTGAAATTTCCCTTTCAAAATTTAAAAAAAAATATTGGTGATAGTATTGGTGAATCTAACCGTACCGATGGAATCTGCAACTCTTAATCTACAACTTTTATTTGTATATCAATTCCAAAATATGCTTCCAAATAGCAATTTATAATGATGTTTCTCAAAACATCAATTTTGGAGATGAATCAGGGCGTTCAGAGGTTAATCATCATTGCGTGAACCAAGAAATTAGGAAACTCATCCTGTGGGTGTGCATTGTTTCCTAATTACTTGAACTCTCTTCAAGTGAAAAATGAAAAGGGACCCTCTACATTACTGATGCCATATTTAACTACTTTTGGACTATTCAATGAATTTTGGACTTTACATCAAAAGATCTCCAGATTATAACATCGGAAGATCTCCTGATGTTTTTACAAATCTCCCAATGTTTTGCATAGAATTCCCGATGTTTTGCATTATCTTTGGATAACTCATTTTTTTTCTCCCGATGACCATTATTAATTTTGAACTTTCAAAAGTCCAAAAGTAGTTAAATGTGGCATACTGTACAGTACAACAGGCCAAGAACGTTATGCCATTCCACTATGTGAGTATCCAATAGATCCACGAGAGAATTGTTGTGAGGATGTCCACAATGTCATCAACCCAGCCAGGAAAACGTACGCAGGACGCTTTTTAGAGAACATGCTGGTGACTGAGGGTACCTTCCGGTAGAGTCCCGGTATCAACAAGTAACTTGCTGTTCTAGTTCCGGAGTTATTCGGTCCTCAAATATCACTAGTAGTACGAGGCAACAAAAGTTTGCGAGCGATGTCTCTCAATCTCTCACTATTAAGACCTGCCACCTTAGTCAACCAGAGCCAAATTTGCTGATAGCTTCTTTATCGAAGTGTAAGAAATAATTCTGCAACTGGGAGTTCGCAGACCACTACTGTAGTTCCAGATAAGAGATCAGCACCAACTAGCCAAACCATGCGTACGCCATTTGCTAATAGTTAAATTAAGTGCATGAATAGGTCGGTAGCAGGGATTATTACGGAAGACGGGATTAGATCCTCTATGCTGGTTTCGTATCCCCTATCTTATATTCCGTCACGGATTATCTATGCTCTACATCTTTTCGGATACTGAAAGCTGATCTCAGAAAACGAAGCTCCACATGAGAAGACTCTTCATTATCATCGGTCAGTTTCCCGTCGAAAGATTGTCAAACTCCACTGTGGGTAGATGTGGCTATGAGCGGTCCAAGTAACACATTACTTCTTGCAGATCTACTTGCTTCTCTTAGTTGGACAGCGGAGATGCTGCCACTCCAGCTTCTCTAGAAACCATGATGAGATTACCGGTAGCTGTACTAAACTTTGTGACAATCAATCCAACAGTATGTAACCGAATCCACCAAAGTTGAACCAACGGCCAACCATATTCTGAACGGTTTGAAAGTCCATCTCTAACTAACACCCTAAACACCCTGCACTTAATAATCGTACAGCCTTGTTCACCCCCCAAAATGTAACTTACGTCTTAAGTGGGTGAGGACAACTCACCTGGATGCCCCGTATCAATTTCAAGGGTAAAAGGCCTCTGAAGAAGCAAGAGTGCTGATCCTGTTACAACAACAGCACATATGGAGCCGACATAGACCAATACAGGGAGCGATATGTAAGATCAACAAATTTCATCTCAGTAGCCACAAGCCGCTTTATCAACTTTAGGAAAATATCTACAGTTTCCTAGTTCATTGCTTTTCGCAGAAGCCACGACTCAGATTTTTTGGCTTGGGGAACTAACCTAAATCCGAATGCTACATTCAATACCCTGCTCACTCACAATGCGCAGCCAGGAAAATGTCAACACAATTTGCACGCTTTCCGGCAAGCCCCTGGCCACTCTTTTGTTCCAACCATATAGGCTGGATTTTTCTGGCATTCACCATAGGCTGCCCACTCATCACACTTTTCATCCTCATTAGCACAAGCACCATTCTTTGGACGCGGCTTCTCAAACGGAAGAACATGGATCCACTTTGTAGCAGACCATTTTTCCCCTTCAAGAACTGGTCACATGAAGAGAAACACTCACAAGACTACAAAGTGAATTAGGTACTCTTCATAATCCTTTGTGAAAGATCAAGCAAACAAAAATTAATGAAAAAGTGCGTTCAATTTCGTTGGACACTGTTGGAAAGTCATCCAAACGCCAGGAAATGGCGTTCCCGGCGCTGCACGGTTAATGACTCAACTAATGAAAGAGAGTGCAAGTTTAGTTGAGGGCCTYGTGTCATGTGAGATTTATGGGCAAAGATATTTTCAGCCTATATCTGCACTCGATAATCTCCAAAGGTAGAATCCATTCAAATTTTGAAATTTGTATAGTCATGTATAAGGAAGACAAAGTACTTTATGACTTGGATGAAGTTGCCACAATATTCTAGCAAGTGCATTATATTAAACCCCCTCAACACGTAGTTGTAGACTTGTTACTATCTTTAAATAGTCAAATGACCTTCTTCAAAAGTCATTAGAAAAAAATCTTGGCCTGTGTTGTAGGTAAATTGGTGAAACGCTCAATCCATTTTTCTTGTTTTGTAGAGTCAACCAATGGAGTGTTTGCCAATCCTAATCCTAAGCGTTCTATGTACAATACTTTGGAGAGAGTTTGGATAGTAGTGGCCTTTTGGCCCACCAAATCTCACATGGCAAAAGGCTCTTAATATCTACTTTGCTTGCAAATAAAGAAAATAAAAAATTGAAGTTTTACCAAGAAATTGAAGTTTATTGGTTGAATGACCAAAGCTCAATTTGGTCGTTGTGATTCTTTTCTCAAGTTTTCTAGTCTTTTTTTTATTGGTAAATTACATATACCATATTATTTTCACTATGTGATTAATCATTTGTTAGAAAATTAAAAATTTTACGGATATTTTGTAAAACAAGGACACTTCAAAACCACAATGTTTTTAAACCCCTAAAGGACCATAAGGCCACCACGTGGTTTAACAACTACATTTGTAGAAAATATGATATGCTAACCTTACTAATAGCTCGTGAAAATCAAAGAGACCCTAGATGAACTTTTACRTTGAATCCGATCAATAATTAATCAAGTGTGTAATTTTTTGATGAATTTTTTTGAGAATTGAGAAGACATTGGTAACTTTGGATCCTCATATTTTTTTTCTACACCTCAAAATGATTCAAAATAAGTTGCATATCAATATCACAATGACAGATACCCRTAGAGAAAAAAATTAGAGTTTTGGGAACACTTCTGGGCATTCCAAATTCAACATTCTTATTTTAGCATATGTACAAAATATTGCCTAACCAAGCATCTTTCATGAATCTTGTCAACAATTGCATTTTCTCATAAATTGTGCAATTTTGTTGATATTTTTCATGAGAAAATTACATACGTCTTCTTCCATTTCAACGGTGGAAATTAATCCATACACATGAGGAATTATGCTTGTTACAAGAATTATTCAAGAAAACAAGAGATATACTCAAACACCCCCAATCCTTTTTTACTAGCAATCAACTTCAATACCCTCCAAATCCAATCCAATTACCTCTAATTATTAGATTGTTCTACCAACAAGTACTATTGAACCTTACTCTAATTAAAAAAACTTATGTAGTCTTGAAGTCATTAATATTGTAACTACAATGGCAAAGTTCCACAAAAAAATTATTGTAAAATTAGCCCCTAAATGCCCAAGCCTTTCCAAGTGTATTTTGACTATGAAAAAGAACATTGGCTTGTAGTTATTCCCAATTAAGAAAATTGTTTTTTTTTTCAAAATCTAATCATATAGATGTTTAAATAACTTGCTTATTAGTGTATCCACCAATTTTGAGTGCAAAATTGCATAGGAAGTGTAAGATTATAACAACAAGAAACGTACATTTCTATTTTTAGTATGCTCCCTTTTCCCACAATGATTCAGAAATTTGCATATAAATATTTTTTTAGAGAGGAGGTGACACGAACAACTACAAAGAGTGTTAGCACACTAAATTGCACTTCCAAAAAACTTAGTTTCACATGAAAAGCTATCAAACTCATTACACAATATCCCTTGCAACTGTTGAAATGCAATTTTTATGATAAGTAGAAATTGCAAATAGCTCCAAATCAACACTTGCTTTATTAAATTTTTAATGGTGAAAATCATGAAAACAATTTGTTCTTTTTGTTGGGACCATTTTTAAAGCAAATGGATAAGTACAATTTTTTAGATCTCAAATCAAGTGAAATTGGCAAACTTTGCTAAAAGCCTGGAAATGAAGTAAAATTGGCAAGCTTTACTCTTCCACTAATGGACATATATGCCTTTGAAAGACCTCTCAACAATCAAATATGTACTTTTTTCAAGTGAAAAACAAAAGTTTTCAATAGTTAACCCTCAAAATTGCCTGAATTTTTTTTTGAAATGGTCAAAGGAATTTAACTGCCCATTTAGAAATGAACATGAAATTTGAGATCGACCATATATGGTCGATTGGGCGGTTAGGGGTTAAGGGTTAGGGGTCAACCGGTTAATCTACAGTAGTTGCTCCCAGACGGATTAGGGCTCGCTTTCTCGCCTGGCATTGTAGGCAAGTCTCCTCCTCCTGTCTGGTACTGTAGATAGTTTCCAACACATTCAGTACACGCTCGCACAGATATTGCCACATACACCAATATATGTGGCTACCGGAGTGCGCCTCTTCCGTCGTCCACGTTCTGCCATCACACTTTCCTCCTGCGATGCTGCAATTGCACTCCGATTGGTATCCTGGGCAGGCATTTGGGTGGTGAACGTGGCGCCCAATTTCTGCTGGTCTCAAAATTTCGGACTATAACTTACTTAGACATTTTTTGCAGGCTCAAATTCCATCGCTCGGTCAGGTCCCGTCACTGGGTTCGTGAAAGTTGCTGGATGCTTTGCAATTGAGGCGTATAGTGGTCGAATTGCCAATTTCGGTGGGCTGGAGTGTAGCGGACCACGTTACTTGTCGTCGAGGTTCATAAATGTCCAGTTTGTGCATCATTGTGTGTTTAGAGATCAAATGTCATGAGAAATTATCTTCAGTGAGCATTGAAGGAGACTTGGCTTGTCTGCGAGGCCCCCTCGGTGTCTCCCTTGATGTTTCCGAGGATATGGCATCGTTGCGGTCGACACTTAACTTACTGTCATGTCAGTGTTCCTCTTCTGATGCTGTGTGATCTGATATTGCATCCTAGCACTTCATTGTATGAAAGATACTTCTGGTTGCGGGGACGCGCTGCACAGACCTGGACCCTGAGTGCTGTTGCCGCTCAACGGAGTGTAGAATCTTGACCCCTGCTTTTTCTTTCTGAGTTACTGTTTCGAGTTGTGGCATATTTATATGAGACCAGGCTCCTTGCTTTTGTCACGAGCATGAGTTGGTTCAAGACCCAATGGAGATGGCGATCAGCATGGGKCTGGATTTGGGTTCTGGAAGGAAATATTGTGCATTTTATGCCTTGGCAGCAAATACCGTGGAGCACACTGTAGACACTGCTAAGTGTAGACCAGCCTTTTCCTCTTCTTGTCTGACATGCYTGGTTGGATCACTTTCCACATTCTTCTTCTGTCATTTGATATAGAGTAGAGGACTGAAGAGTGTGTTGGAATGTATAGGATCAGCTCATTRTTCTTTTGAGYCACTGAAAATGYAGTTCGTTACTAWAGTCGGGTATGTGCAAGTAGACACTCAACCATGGACATTGCACKTTTGGTAGTATGATATATTGTGACGTGCCCTTTAGAAATGAATACGCTATGATGCTTTCGGACGAGGAACAGCACTGACTGTTATCACATAAGTGTTTTGAAGCACTTGGACACATGTAAGAAAAAAATAAAAACACGAACACTAAAGTTCKAAAACGATGACAGAGAGAAACTTACAACAGCATCGTGATGGGTAAATTTCGTAGAGCTCACATTACCACGAGTTGAGATCATGGTGCAGGTGGTAGTAAGCATGATGAATTGTTTCAGTGTCCACGCATCCCAGTTTACGCTGCCGGAGCAGCGCCATCTGTTCGGACATTTTCAACGACCGACGGAGTTCGGCTCTCATCCTCAAACTTGCCCTTCTTTCTCTTCAAACACTTCTATCAACTCCAATTGAAAACTTGATGGTCTCCAAGATGCCAATGCTGCACAGCAAGGTGCTTGTTTTCTAACTTTTTGAAAGTTCCTCACTCTGTTGTTTGACCAGCTGGCCATCGGGTGGGTGATTCCTCTATTTGGAATACCCAAGAAGACACTCTTTGAGTTACAAAACTGTAGAGAAACTTTCATTATTCTTTCCCAGTTCCAGTTTTTATTCCACACCTTAAACTAGAAAAAGACCTAAATCCAAGTGCAAGTGGACCCAAAGTAGATAGGTGGGGTTCCTAGAAGTTGTCACTCTACCAAGAAGTGGCCAATCACCCACTTGGGATCCAAGCTTAGAGTGTGTCGCTTTGAGGTGTTTCCGTGCTCGCTTTGGTGTTAGTCTAGTGTCAACAGTAGGTGTATCTACATAGTTGTTTTCAAAAATTTGTATTATATTCATACGAGCTTGAAAAAATACAAAAACAATTTTGTTGATTTCCTATTCCATTTCCTAACAAGCACACATCATATTATTCTATAGCTACCCTCAAGATTTGCAAATTTAAAACAAGTGTCGCTTTCAGGTGCTTCTACCTTAAACGGTTCTTTGGTTTGGTTCATTTTGTTTCTCACAAACACATACTATTTTACAGTCACTATTATTATTGTCCAAAAATTTGTACCTCTAATTATTCATCAAGCTTACTTTACTTGAGTGTCAGTATTGATGTCAACTGTTTGTGGGAATATCATTTTGACATTGTCTCATTTAGGAATTGAATGGCTGCACTGTAATTGTCTTTTGTAAGTTTGAAGCTGAGTGTGAATTTCTTGCATTAAGTAGCGGCAGGTGACAAGTGCCACCAATGATCTACAGACTCCATGTATTTATTATAATTTGGATCATCCCAATTTACCATACTAGACTGACAGCTATTTAATTGTTCCCCCATACTAAATATTAACCATTTCGATGTCCCACTTTCTTAAGGTGATTCTCTGTGCTTGCAGGCTAGGGAGGAGGGTGTTCGATTCCCAATGTACGTGTCTTGTGCATTTCCCGCCAGTTAACGCCAGAGAAGCTTTTGGGGTATTGTCATTAAAATCCGGGGAGGCTTATTTTGCGATTTTAGAGGCGAATTCCCTGGTAGAATTTGGTCGATGATTCAACAGGCCAATTCCGTTTGGCTGAATTGGCTTGTTCATACCTGATTTGAGACTTGGATAAGCCTCCCCATATTTTAATGTAAGAGAGCAGGCCCTACAAGGCCGATTATGCCTTGGCTCGCCCAGGCACGCTTGCCAGGGCATAATCGTCCCTGTAGGGCATGTTCTCTATTACGATTAGTTATGGAGAACGTTGAGTTTAGATGCTACCAATGATTAAAGCAAAGCGTTGTTTTTTGCAGTCCTATTGTATCGGAAATTTGAATGTCTAATGTTGGGTCTGTTGGCCGATGAAAATTGTTTTGGGAAACTAGTTCAAACCTGYACTTGAGCAGACTCATGAGACTAAGAAAGGTTGTCAACGAGAGTGATTCTCGTGATGGAAGCACAACACATGAAGGCTATCGGTGTGTTGGTCAAATTGTTTGGAGTATTACAGGACTTGCAACAATTGATTATCTGCAACAATGAAGTATCACCATAACCATTTCTTCCTTGGGGCCAACAGGTTTGGCATGGAAACTATGCCACCCAAGGCAACACGTAGGATGAATTGTAGTTCCACCTTGACCCTAGTATAAAACCCTCGGACTAGATTTGGAGGAATTAGGGGTAGTCATACCTCCTCCGAGAGGCAAAGTTCTTGGAAGTTGGACAAATGGGAGAGGAAGAAAAGAGGAGCACATGGTGAGCCGTTCTTCGTGAAGGAGGTGTGACACCTTTTTGATGTTTGGAGTGATCCTCAAGGAATTTCAATCCTGTGAAACTGGTAGGAAGGTCCGCAACTTGTGCTTAGCCAACCAAATTCAAGAATTCCTTGAGAAAATTTTCCTCGAGAATGTTTCTTCACCCCCTGAGGAGAAGAAACGGCACCCTCATTTCTCAGGGAAATCGAGCTGCGCCTGCAACGAACTACCAACCAAGAATCACCACGTGCACATTCTTGCAGAACTACAGAGTGGAGAAGAAGGTGTAACAACCCCTATTGAGTGATCCTATTCAGTGTTTTTTTCCGGCGATTTGGTGCAAAATCGCACCAAAAAATTTGACCTAGCACCAAGCCTATGAGTAATTTTTAGTAAAATTTTGGATGAAATTGCCAAAAAACTTCAAGTTCAAGAAAAATCTTGGATGAAATCACCACATTTTGAACGAAAATAGAATTATAAATACGTAGTATCACATTTTCTATACAGTATGTGGATGAATGTTGAAACTTGGAGCACCACCGTGACATTTTATATCGCCACTTCGCCATTTCATGGAAAATGAAAATAAAAACACTAATCCTATTGGTTCAAATTTGGAGAGTTCAGTTCAACCTTCAACTTGGACCCAAGTATAAACACGGCCTAAGCTTCAAAGCAATTATGTTGTGACTTAGTTTTATTTTGAAGATGATTTGAACAACAAATGTTGTGATTGATTAGCATCCAAAGTGTCAGTCCATTTGTAAACCATACCAATGACGTGAAATTGAATCCCCATCATTTTATTGGCAATTTCTTTTGTACTCTTATGTACTCAATTATATATATACACACACTTTGAACAACTCTTTGTCATTCATAAACCCTGGAAACAACACATGGAAAGAATTTCATCCACCCCTTAGTAGAGGGGTCCTTGCAACGCCGGTTCCTTTATARATCTTAYTGATGTAATTTAGATCAGTAACAAAGTCACCAATCATATCAAGGTTCTTAAGAGGATTGTCTTGTGTTGGTCGGCTAATCACTGAAACCTTGTCAATGCGAAAAAACAAATTCTCGGCTGCCATACAAATCTGCCGGTAACATTTCAGAATGAYATTTTCAAATACTCAAAATATCATTTGAAGTCCATGATTTACAAACTTTAATTTGTTGAACATTCAAAAGTTTGCTAGGAATGATGAATTAATGCACATTCAAATCCAGCCTTCCCCACAT
The DNA here is from genome assembly GCA_006891605.1 of Pleurozium schreberi. Classification (NCBI taxonomy): domain Eukaryota; kingdom Viridiplantae; phylum Streptophyta; class Bryopsida; order Hypnales; family Hylocomiaceae; genus Pleurozium; species Pleurozium schreberi. The sequence continues at coordinate 20,620 of VACF01001350.1, read as the reverse complement.
GTAATAAAGTACCTGGCTCCGTGCAAGAGTTTTGGAAGCAGCCATTTGCAGCATGTGATCAATTTGAAGTTGCAATTGAGAGGTTTCAATTTTTTTYTGCTCCACCAATTGCTTTGTCACACTCACGTCATTGTTGAGGKTCATGATGTCATTGGTTGTGGACTTCATATAATTTTGAAGTTCCATTTGGAGCATATCATTTTSATCTGTGCACTTTGCAAGGTGCARCCTCAAATCCTCACGACTTGCATGAAGAGTGTCATGCCTGCAATATTTGATTTTTAGTAGACTATATTTCAAAATTTTACAAGTTTTTTAACCATGTATTTCACATGCCCATTGTTTATTCATTCATAGAGTACTAAACCAACCATTTACCACACAGTTCCAAAAATCACACTACAAACCCTTCCTATAACCAAACACTAACCACACAATTCAACTACCAATTCAATTTTGAAGGGAACCAAATCTTGTATCACCGTCCAATGACCACACAATGTGTGGTGAAGGGACGCAAGGGAATTCAAACTAGACTTCAACTTCATTGCAATAAAATTTGCATTCTATTTTTTGAAGGTGAATCTTAACATGAGATTTAATAATTATGCCAAATTTCAAAACATGCAAGTCTCTATAATTATTTAAGTGAAGAAGGATTTGGGTTTTGTGTGTGCGGTGATTGACAAGTTTACGATACATGTCACTGATGCTACAATCATAGTTGAGGTGAACCAACCCATTACCACCATCCTTCTCAATTTTGTCCTCATGTATTTGTGAGGTACATTTTTCCTTTGAAATTATAGAACAAGAATTGTTTTCAGACATCTAAAACATTAAATGTGTTTATAGATGTATGTCTTATGTACAATACATAAAGGGAAATGTGATGAACAAAAACTATCCAATGAAGCAACCTAGTCCATGAGTCCATGAGCACGGATTTGAAAAAGGCGGCGAACAATAGGCTAATTCAACTTAAGTATAAAATTTATCCTTCCATATCAAAAATTATGTTAATAATCAAACAAAAATTATTGCCTTTATATATCAAAAGTATATCATGTTAGAAGGAGAAGAATAAACACACTAAAGATTGATTGAGACTCATCTAAATCACGATTTGGATTAAACCAAGTTATATTTTAGGATTTTGAACCCCCAACAACCTGTACAATAGAACAATCATATTGGAAAATTTTGAAGATTGAATTCAATCCATAAAGGATGTGGCCACCATGACCAAGGTAGTCACCAAAATGGCTCAAATTATTGGATCAATAGGTGCATTCTTTGTTTCTACAAAGAATAATGAARTCATCCAACAACAACTCTTCAGCCTCAACGCCCTTCAAGGGTCAAGGGGTTGCTTACACTATGATTTGAATATAAAATATTTCAAAWTAGAGTGGCATCTATGTAAGTACTTCTCTTGTGCTAATTGCCTAAAATTTTGCCTAAAAATTAACTTCATTTTYAACCAACATYGATTATTGATCAGCATGCATTTCAATAAATAAAAAAATTTGAGTCTTTCGAGTTCCTTGTTATCAATCTTTCCTCTTCTCTTCCTTTTCTAGATTATTTCTTTTTGACCAAGAACTATAAATTTAATACAGTTACAATTAATTATCAACTTGTTGAATACGCTACTAGTATGAATTTTCAATAAATACTTGCTTGCAAGATTTTTGACTCAAAACTAAATACAAATTTTCTTAAAAAACAGATAAGGACAATTTTTCATTTCTTATTGAATACTAGAACGTACTTTTTGAGTGATTGTGGTTCATTTTTCTTAATTTACAAAGCAAACTACTTGTATCGTAATAATTAAAGCATTAGCATTAAAATAATGTTTATAAGTTTTAAATGAAAAATTCAATAAACTACATATAAATTATCATACCTCAAATTTTTCTTTTAAATAACAGTGAAATAAAATATGAAAGTTTTCTTTATTCTAAAAATATTTTAAAATCCATAAATCAAACAATTTTTGTTTCTCTTAATTTATATGCAATGTTCCACAAAATGTGTTTTATAAACACAATCTATCTTTTTGTCATATTTTATCAAATCTTTAAATTGATTAAACATCAATTAACATCTTTACAATATTTTTGAAATGCATAGTACTTTGATGTAAATTTAAAGCTATAGTACAATCTTGTAATATTGCAAGATACATCTATGTAATATTTGAAACTATTGATTTGATAGATGCTTGAATATAGCCACTTCTATAAGATGGTTTGTTAATTCAAAATCATATCTTAAATATTACAATGAAAAATAGTAATAAATGGAACCTGAGTATGAGATCATTGATTTCATGATATTGAGTTGTTCTTTCTACTACAACCTCCAAATATCTTTGATACACCATTAACCGATCCAAATTGGCTAATGTGGTARTCCTATGCTCTTTTAGCCTTGACAAAGCTTCTTCCATTTGGATAATTTCTTGTTCCTATAAAAATAGACAACYATGTTTGTCACAATATGATTGATTTTTACATTTTTTTTCTTCATTAATTGCTATATAATACTATAGCATTAGAGCCTTCTAGATTTCAATTTTATTTTAGAAATTAATAAAATAAAAGAACTTTAATTGGTTTAATTCATTTTGATGATTTATCTTTTGTGTTTGTTTAAGTTCATAATTTACATATTATAAAAATAATTAAATTCAAAATCAATTRTGTTTCAGAAAAATATTTGTTACTTTCATTGAGATTCATGTTCCAAAAAAATTATATGATGAACCTTTTCTAAATGACTTCGAATTTCATCAGCTGATTTCTTTTCTGCTCGTTTTYTTTTTATAGCRYTTTCCTRWAAGAAATAAAAATAAGGAATAATATTTGGATATTCATGTAATAATTACTAAAATGCCTTTTATCATTCTTATTACACAAAAGTAGAATTCTTTTAACTAATGTAAGATTTTTGAAGTGCTCCATATTAAAATATTCTTTTTGGTTCAAATTTGTATAATGTATTTCAAGGTTTTAAAAAAATGATGTATTATATTTGCTCATGTCTCATGAATATTTTAGGATGAAAAGTGAATTTCCAAAAGAAATACCATTTTCAAAGTGTTGAAATCTTTTGAAAATTGTGCTTAAGGTGAGAATCCATGCCTGTAAAAACTTTGAAAATCCAATGAGAGATTCTTGTAGCTTTAGATCTTTATCACGCAATTCATCTTCTCTTTTTTGTAAAATTTCTTCCTTTCTTCCTTTCTTCCATCATCCATTTCTCAAAGGATAAGCTTTTATACATTTATGATTACAATACTAGCAATCATATTTTGAAAGTAATAAACCTTAAAAAAAAGTACAATCTAAAATTCAAGGCCAATATACAAAATAAATGTTTAATATTGATTTTTTATAATTTTTAAARRATTGACATACTGTGCACATTCTATTTTTTGACGTTCTAGCTCTTGATGCACCAAACGCAAGAGATGCCTTTTTTCAAGCAAACGAGTAGCTGGYAGTGCATTTTCCAATTGGCCTGCTCCAACAGGTAGCATGGTAGGTGGTGGAGTTCTTTCTCTCTCTTCATTCTCACGAGCTTCACGTTCAAATTTTGTTTCTTTCTCGGTAGCTTTACTAGATGCCGACATTGTCTTATAACATATACTAGAAATTGCTAATAAAGTTGTATGCAAGTCTAAATTCTTAAATAACCATCTTTGATAACCTTTCAAAATAATTCTCAATCTATTCATTTATAGAATACACATAGTTCCTTCAATGTGAAATTTGAAACAACATTAATAACAAAATAATTTCATTATTGCTTTATAATTGTAGATCATGTTAATTGATTGTCACTTCCATGCTATTAGACATCGTGATTTACAATTAGCATTTGCAAATATTTTATAAATTGATTGTGGATCACAATCTACAAGATTACTCATCTTTCATATTGTCCCCCAATCTCATGTTTGAGTATTTTATAAGCAACTAATATAGACATAAATTGCGCTATAGTATTGTTTTCTTACAAGTGATGAACTTACTAAACTTCAATGACTTCAATTAGTAAAATTCTACATTTTGGATAGTTAACAATGCTATGATTGAGACATTGAATATGAAGGGGGAGTTTTGATGTATTTTATTGATAAAACCTTCACTCCACTTAAACCTTATTTAATAAGATTATATTATAGGATACATAAATTATCAATGGTAACATGGTAACATTCTTGTACTAACAAATCAAAGATATATAAAATAGCCTATTTATATTTGAAGTGCATGACATGCAAATCAAATGTTTTCCAATCCAATAATAAAAAATAAAAAATAGAACTTTAAAGTGCACTTAGTTCATTAGCATATTCATTTTTTTCTTATGAATCTCATATAAAAAAATTTTAAACATGAGATTCTTTTGATGATGATAACATGATATTATAAAAGTAAATTAGACTTATTTTTTCATAATTGAGTAGTTGCTTGCAAATGACGTTGTAGAAAATTACATTGTCAATTGCTATTATTAAATTTTCAATTTGATTATATTATTAATCATTAAAATCACTTTTAGTTTAGTATTCATGTAAACATTTTGTTAGTATTTTAAGTGTTTTTAAATTGAAAACTTAATGCGCTTTACAATCTTTAATTTTGTGCTTAAATATAAAATAAAACTTCCAATTCTTCTAAAGATACAAAATCAATATAATAAGTGCAAAGACAAAACTAAATAACATAAGCGCTTAACAACGCCACCCAAAAACTTGAATGCATCTAAGCATATTATGGAATACTATTTTATATTGATTTAACTCATTGTAGTACCAATAGAAAATAAAATTTTATAAACCCTAATTATGAAATTTGTATTTTAGTTTTTTAGTAAGAATGTGGGAATGATACTAAAATAAACTTTATAACAAGTTCTAAATACAACTTATACAAATAAAGTTGCTATCTTGAAAGTAATGTCTCCCTTTGTTTATCCTTTTCGATCCTTATGTTCTTGATTGTATCTTCATTATTCATCTCCTTTTCAAACCTTGAATTGGAGAATCTTCATTTGTTCTAGGAGATTCCAAAACTAGTATTATGTGTTGATTTTGATGAAACAAATAGTTTATACAATTTGCATCCAAAGTTTATGTATTAATGTAAGTAGTTCATTTTGAAATTTAGGCAAAAGGCCACCATGTGAATGTCATCAATGGAAATATAGGGTCTCTTGAAGGCTTTATGGTGAGCCTTATATTTTTCTAAGAAAATAAACACATCAAAAGGAATGAAGACTTAAGACATACACGTTCTAATGTTCTTTGTGTATTGAGGGTCTAAGGTCTAAATCTAGCTAAACTTAGAGGATTATTATATCTTACCCCATTCTTTGTTCACATTTGCTTGTTTTTTTCTATTATTTTTGTTGATCTGTTTTTTTCTTAGGTTTATTTGTTTGATACTTTGGTTTTACTTAAGTTGATAAAATAATGAAGAGATTGAACAGTATTCTTATTGTTGCTTTGTAATCACTTCCTAATAGCTTGGGTTTGTTGATTTGATTTAATATAGGAAACTAACCAACTATATGACTCTTACTATTTTTTATCATTTACCAAATAAATTAATTATAGGAGTTGGAGCTAAGCCTCTATGGAAAAAAATGGCACATGACTTCAAGTTGGTTGTAAATCTCAAGAAAACAGAGAAGTTTGGTTGAAGGTAAAATATAAATATAATTAGATTTGTAGCTTCAAGTTATCTCTTTCTTTTGGCATCACGTCATGAGTTGAGTATCAAAATGGAAACAAAAGGCACAAYATATGCTTGCAAATTGAGGTCACGTACTGAGGAAAGTCGGATTTGGAGTGGAAGAGTAATAGACCTTTGAAGGTCCAAGCTTAGAAAAACATCAAAAGAAAGAGGTAAATCCAGTTGCCATATTGGACTTTTTACTGCCTTATCCCCAAAAATAGAGACTAGAAAAAAAAAATGAGGAAAATACTTAATAGTGAAGAAGAATTTGAAGAATGATGTTTGCAAGTTTTCTAAGGAAGGAGTACATGCAAAAAAGTAACCTTCAAGGAGGGCATTGTTTCAAGTCTCTATAGCCAAGGCAATTCTTATTTTTGGAGTGGTAATCAATAGACCATCATACTTTGTTGTTGCACAAAAGCAGGGAAAAAATCTTGACCTTGACTATGGTACTTTTAGGTTGAATCTAAAACAAGGGAGGCAAAGATGAAAAATACAATGGTCGTAGTGTTATTGTGGTAAGAACAATAAAATAAGATGAATTAAATTCTCAAATTTAAAAAAGGGAGGGGCAATGTTTTACATGTCTCTATAGGGTGGAGATCTTGAATTTGGAAGTTGTTGCTAGGTAGCTCAAGGCTAGGGAATGCATTGGATTTTGAGACTGTTGTTCTATAGCAATCACTAAAGTGATGCACTTAGAGCAAGTTAAGATAAGAAAACAAAGCTTCAAAGAGATCTTGGTGTGAAGGACAATTGGCTAGAGGATAGGCGATGATGTGAAATACAAAGAGACTTTGCCCCATTATTATACATGTGGCAATGAAAGAGATGTAGCTTATAGTGTGCAATGGAGTGAAGGTCAGAGGTTGCGGTGCAAAGTAAAAAGCAAAGTGTCATGCCATGAAAAAGTCATGGCAAGAAGACCATTTGTGAGAGGACTTTCACGACCCCAATTGATGCTTGTGGAATGGCAAGGGGGCCATTTTAAAACGTACTTGGATTAGTTTCCAAGGCGGTCAAGCTTGGTTTTTTGTAACCGTCATAATCTTTTTGATCATTTTGGAAGGACAATTGTAGGACCCCTATGGATCATTTTGTTTCCATTGGATCTTGACGATAGTAGGAATTGAGTTTGGATCTACCTATATAAATTTTGACTAGAGTCATTATAACCCAATATTTTTTCTTGTCTATTGAATGGATTATGTTGTGCAATTTCAGACCCCACTTGTTCTCTAAATTATGGACTTGCCATTTCTCACTTTGAAAAATTCATAACAAATTCTACATACAATGTAAAATTTTGAAATCAATTGGAATTGGTGAAGCTTGAATTCTACATTGATCTCTGATAAATTAAAATGACAAGTTGTTTTTTGCAATGTATAGTTTTTAACTCCTAAGCGCCCATGGCTTGATCAAAATGAAGGTAGTGAAGACCACCTTCCAATCAAGATGTCACCTTGAACTCATTCTATGGAGTCACAAAAACTAACCATTGAAATCAATGGACAATACTTTAGCCCTTGAGGTGCGTGGAGAGTTTCAGTAGGAAATATTGTACTGAGGCAAAGATGATCATAGTCAAAGTTGGATTGAAAAGTAAGAACGGTTGCCAAAACAAGTGGGTCCACAACTTTGTAGAAGCACTAGGATATGAGAGAGTCAAATCCAACGCTGGAATTTTGGTGACGCTAAAAACGGATCTCCATCTGACAACATCCAAAATTATAGAATTTTGATGTTGGAATCAATGTGTTAAAGACTCAATTAATAAAATTTGTAGCCGAGCATCTTAGTGCAAAATCTAGGAATTTAAATACCAATGTCAACTCATGATTTTAATTGAAGATATAGGATAGTCCACATCCTTGTCAACAAATGTATATGTATTCATATATGTATCCCTATGTCATTGCGCTTTTCAATTTTCATATCTTTTAGCCCCCAGGCCAACCTATTTTTTGAAATAGGATGACTCATGTTTTTTTGAGGAGATAGTTTGTTTCTCTTGTAGGGCTAACCTTTCTACTTTTTTTTATTTCTTTCGTTTCCTTTGTATTTGGTACTTTTTTGCTTTGATATCTCTACATGTAGGGGGAGTTAAACAATAGCACATGATGCTTGAAAAGTTAAAAAGTTAAAAAGGTGATTGAAAATGTGTTAATCACTAAAGGGCCAAGTATGTCCTCAAATGACTATCCACTCAAAAGAAGTAAACTGCTATTTTTGAAAATTAAACGATCCCCCCCAAAATGAGAGACACCAAATCAAAAATATAGATACAGTACAGATATGGCATACCAAAGATGGTACAATACAGATAAATATATGATATATGGGATATGGATACAGATATGGTACAAATAATAAAGATACGGGATACGAGATATGGACATATTCCATATTGTTTGCAACTCAAATCCAAAAAACTCAGATTATAAGATGAGGGGGGGAGGGGGGATAATAAATCATTTAAAAAAATTTAATGGGGTCTTCTGAGTGAATGGAAGGGCTGGTGGTGCATTAATTGAAATGCACCAGTCCCTCACTATCCACTCAAAAGACATACTCCACAGTCTGACTTAGGTTTGAGCAGGTTCTCATGGTTTCAATTGAAAAAAGGGTTTTCATCCTAAGTCCCAAAATAGAGCTTGTTGGGCAATATAAAAACACACAAGAATACTCAAAATAGAATTTTTCAAATTTTGTTTTTCGTAGAAAATATTCTTACCTACATGTAAAAATTTTATTCATTTTATTTGGACTAGTAATGATTAATTTATGGAGTCTTTATTTTTGGGCAAGCACAAAATTTTCTTTACAAAATAATTCATAGGAATTAATTTTGAAGTCAATATTGATAAAATTTCAAAAATAAAGTTCAAGAAGGTTTAGTTTGGTTTCTAGAATAATCTTGATCTTGGGATTACTCTATTACAAGAGCATGTTTCAATTCCATCTTAGAACTATTAATGTTTTAGTATTTTTTTCTCCTATCAAATACCTACTTCTATTTAAATATCGTCTTAAAAACAACAATCATGTGTGCATTTTTTGAATATCTTTTTCTTAAACTCTCAATTTCAATTATCCAATATAAATATAATTGAATTCAAAATCTAATCAGTGCTAATTTTAAATTGAAGAGTCAAAGTCAAAAATCTAATCGTACGATTACATATGCAAAAAAAATTAATAAGGTTTGCACTTTATGAAAGGAATTTTAGTTTTGAGTATTTTATGATTTAAAAAAAAAATTGTAAGTCTTTTAGAGGCTATAAGCAATAGTAGGTATGTTGTGAGGTATGCCGCGTCCCATATTAAAAGAATTTATACATTCTTTACCTAAAGTAGTTGAAATTATGTGGATATATGAATATTAACTTGAATATCAAATAGTTTACAAGATCACTTGAAAACTATCTACATAATAAAACCAATAGTATGTTGGATAGGTCTCATAAAAATTTTACACTTTTGTTTAGGAATAGATTATACTTACAATTGATTGTTTGTTTCCTTCGCTGATCCTTGGATTTGGTGTCTAGTCTTTCAAGGCCCTAGACCTAAACCTAGGTAGTTAGCTTGCAAGGTCAGTTGGGCTAGTGGTTGTGTACTTCTATTTTGTCCTTTTCATTTTAACACCTTTGATGGGGTCCCTACCTTAGTTGAAAGTTCTTTTCGTAAGGCAAAGGTTGTGAGTTTCATCTTTATGAAGGCATTTCACACCAGTATGTTTTTATTTTCTAAACATTTTTTTTCTAAGCATGTTGCAACTAACAAATTAGATTCTCCATTTGTCCAAAAATAAGTGTCTATTTTGGACCTCATATACTTTAGGTTGTTTTGATCAGGTTATGTGGAAGTTTTTGAGTCTAAAATTAGATTGCAGTGAATACATGCAATGCTCTTTATTGATTCTAGTGATATAAAATTTAGATTCCCTTAGAATTATGTTCTTACAATAAGATTAATCTTGAAATAACCAAGCAATCCACTTTGGGTTTAAAGAAAAAGAAAACATAACATATCAAAATTTTTATTACATGTCAAATAAAAAATTGAGGTCATGAAAAAAATACACAATTAAAAAGAAATAACATGGATAACCACAATATTTTATGGCTTTTTAAAGCCCATTCTATAATATTTTAAAATGAATTTTCAATGTGCTTTTTTTCCAACATCCCATGTACTTGAGGCTTACTTGCAAGTTAGAGCCTCTAACACTAAAAACCTAAGATTTGCAATGAACACCCTAGTACAAAATCTTCCATTGAAAAATTATAAACAATTTTTTTCAAAATCATATTTTTGATGCTTAAAAAAGACTTGAAAGTATGTTCATTTAAAATGAACTACCAAAAGAGCACTTTGGTAAGATCTTATATAACTTCAAATTTAGTCCACATATACGTATACGAAGTACATATAGTTATTTTTGGTCCCTGGGCAAATAATAAAAATGAAATAAAAATTTGAACTTGGTTTCCAAGATGTTTTATATGTATTCCCAATTTGTTTTTTCAACATATTATGGAGAGCAACAAGTCTTAGGATCTACGAATTGTATAAAAAATTTGAAAGAAAAAATCTAATCATTTGGGAGGAGTTGAAAATAATTTTTAATAAAATCCAAGTGTCATGATCTTACAATTGATAAGATATTTTATTGTGAAATTTTAGGAGGGTGTATTCTAACAAGTTAACTAAAGGATCCTACAATTGGATTTGTTAATGAATAGATGTAAATGAAGATTTTAGCCTTGTTTTGGGTTTGATTACTTCAAAGTAGTTTTAGGCTTAAAAACACCAAATTTCTTTAGGAGTTAATGCCAACAAGGAGTAACATGTCAATTATTTAATGGCAAACACTTAGGTACTATTGTATACATAGAAAAGCATTTATGAATTGTTAATAGGACGCTTACAAGCAATTTTTTTTAATTTAAGAGCAAACCTCTTCAAAAATACATAGAAATTACAATTTTAATAGGAAAACTATAATTCCACTCGGAATTTTTTAATTTCAAAGCAAACTTGTTCAAAAATACACAGAAATTACAATTTTAATAGGAAAATTATAATTCCACTTGGAATTATAAATCTGATTTCTCAAACAAGGCCTTCTTCGTTAAATTGAGACAAATGGGTCATTTTGAGACTTTAGAAAAACAAGTGCAAGGCATCTTGCGGTGCAAAGTTGTTGAACTCTAAGATAAGTTGTTGAACCTCAATTCACATCGAAGATGGAAAGGTTTTAGAGAGGTAGCGTTGTACTCGGTGACTTCAAACAAGAATGTGAATAGGAGACAGCGTGGCACGTAAACAATGAGTGTGTAGAGAAACAATTGATTTCTTCATTCCATCCACCTTGTGTACTCATGACTTTGAATACAAAAAAAACGTGTGCTCGAACTTTACTTCAAGCATTTTGCTTTCTAAAAATAGAATTTTTTGTTATGGGTAGTGAGGGAAGCTTCGGTGCCTAGCCATCTGTATTGGTTTTAGGATTGTTCTTAGCTAACTCCAATGCCTTCAGCTTGGCCAGCCCTCTGAAGATATCCTCGCGCCGAGAAGGACGGAACCGCCCACTCTCAGAGTTTGTTGAGTTGCACAAGCTCTAACTCAGAGATTTCCGATCCTTGCACTTAGTCTTCCGCGTGATTGTAAGAACGTCAGCGTTCGAAAGCGACTTGCATCCTCGAGGAGCCTGTGTGGGCAGCGACGAAGTCATGGACTGTGTATACGGAATCCCTAATCCAGTGGATTTAGATCCTGAGGCGCGCCGCTGCTCCCTGAGAATTCTTTGTCGGAAGAGACTGTTCGCGGAAGGCGACCTTCTCGCCCTCGTCGACTGCGTCAGCTGAGGTCGCTTATCCTCAAGCCAAGGTGACTGCCTTTCAGTGGGCGACTCACATTGGGCCCTCTTCCCTTCATGCCTGTGTGGGGAGGGATTCAATTCCACCACAGCTCGTGGGGTCGACTCGGGAGCTCCGTCTTCACCTTGAGGATGCTCTGTTTCTCTTATGACGGGAAGGTCCAATCTGCGGTTCGTCGGCCCTTCCGTCCGCGGAGTCAGCGAGAAGGATTGCCCTCGACTCGAGGATGGCCGCTTCAAGGGCGACGGAGAGCAAATGGGCGTCTTGGGCAGTCCCCGACTCGGTGGACTGTCCACGACCCCGTCTTCCACATCCCCCTTGGAAAGTCAATGGCCGTTGACGCGGCGTCCGCCACGGACCGCATCATATACGGCTTCGATTTCGGGGCCGTCCCGCAACTCCCTCCCCTGGAGTCGGAGGTGGTTGAGAGCGACTTCTCAGATCCAGAGAGCAAGCTCCTAGTCATGCCTCGCGTCGGAAGGGGTGCCTCCACCTGCAATAAGTTAGAAATCCAGTAGCTCAATAGACATTATGTTCAGATCCAATGATGATGCGAAACATCCATCCACTTAGAAGATAAGAGGCAATCACTAGTACCAAGAGGGCATTCACTAGTAAACGCAGACGGAGATAGACACTTATTTCAAAAGTCATTCATTTATTTCTTCAAAAGTCATCGTTCTATTTACAAATGAATGCAGCATAGATAGTTACATAAATTTACAAAAGGCAAGTCAGTTCCCAACGTTGCCCGCACGAAAAATCTACTTCCTACGACGAGTCCCGGGTTCTATGACTAAACCTAACCCCGGCAACTCGAACTGGGTCATGAGGTTTTTCGCCGACTCCTGCATCCCCACCACCATAGACTGGAGGAGGTCATCAGATGCTTCGAGCGGTCTTTTGCCAATGTGATTGGCCTCTACGTATTCCCTCATATGCCCCCGCGGACAATCTGCGTGAAGATACCTAAGCCACGGCAAGAGGTTCCCCAAGAGGAAGTTGTCCCTGCATTGCGAGTGGAGCCAAGAGTCCAAGAATATGGCATTTCCCCTCTCATTGCAGACACTCTTCTCGGGAGAGTCGTCAATGAGGATCGTATTATTGGGAGAGAAGGACGTCCCCCCGCTAGGATTGGAGAACAGCTACTCCGACAGAACCTTAAGGAGGGTATACTTTTCCCCCCGCACATGAAAGTCGCCCTTCAACCTCTCTATCTTTTTGCACTGCTCCTGGGCGAGTATATCGAAGGGCGCCTTGGACTTGCTGAAAATATGTCCGGCGATGGGTTCTGCATTGTACTTGAACATGGACGTCCAAACTACAATCCTGTCCGCGAACTCGGAGACCTCTCGCAGGAACTCCGCTACATTTTGCCAAGCAAAGACGGCCTCTGGTCCGATGATCATGGGAACCCTATGGCAGAGAACATTGTCTTCAAGCTTGTAGGGCTTCATTTTTGCGGCATATGTTTTCAGCGCGCATTGACACAAGATGCCGTTAAGGTCGAAGACAATGTTCAGCCACTTCCTCCTCGGTTGGGGTCCTACATGCGAAATATCCCTTGCCACGATCTCTCTGCGTCCCTCCGACTCTACCTGATCATATCAAAACAACATAGAAATAGGGTTACCTGTTTGAACGTAGAAGTGGGTGAGCCAGAGAGTGGAGGAAAGCCTTGCATTCCTCTAATGGACTGCGGGCTCCCATTAGAGAGTGCTTTCACTGGAATTGGGCGGCACACATTTTTATGTTCTTTCAGCTGAGCACAGAAGACACCAGCAATATGAATACAATTAGATGAGGAATCTAGCCATATGTCAAAACGCGTGTATTTTTATTTACATGGTTTGAACTATGATACATTTTGGAAAAATTCATTTTCAACTGAAGTCGAAAACAGTCCGCAATAATTTCTATGGTACACTAGACTACACACATCACAGGCATCGACGGGKKCSCCGTCAGCATCGARAATTCTAASKTTTGTTCACGCCATCCTGTCAAGACGAATGAATTCAAATGAGAGTCCACACCTATAACGTGATGGAAGTCCTTCAGACAACTACACAGGCATCCATGACCCAAGTTTCACGGCGTCAGTCAAAATTATACGGATCAGACTTATTTACCTGTGACGAACCGGCCACCAGCTTCGTAATCCCCTCTTGCATTGGTGTCGCGGTGGGTTGGTCATCCACCTCCATCTCCGCGACATTCTCTTCCTGACCGTCCCCGTAGTCCAGCAACTATTCATTGGGATGCTCCTCCGCTTGTTGAGAGGTCCGACAGACCTCCTCAAAACCACCAGCAGCGCTGATTCCAGGTCTCTCCACCGCCGCATCCACCTAACACACTGCCTTGGACTCCCTGGCCTGGCTATCTTCGACTCGAAGACAGCTGCCTGCATGTTTAGGCGGCTCCGAGGTCACTGCCTCCCCCGAAGGCTGCAGCACAACTACCTCAAATCTCGACTGATCAAGAGACCGCACGGAAGGTAATTGCAACGTGGGTGTGGATGGAACCTGCTCTACTTGCGCCACAGACACCAGTTCTGCGGGATCCTTGACTCGAGGATGCGGATTGGTTGGTTGAGGAAGAGACTCTTGCGGATGAGCTTGCTGTGGTAAGGACATGGGACTGGCCTGCGCCTGAGTCGACTTGATGGCGTTCACCATCGCCATGAGCTCGGCAACTTGACTTTCGAGCAAAGAAGTCTTTTTCTTGGACTCCTCCATCTGCACCAGTCTAGACTGAGCAGCCTTAGTGCTCTCCACCGCCTCCGCGAGGGCCTTGTCCTTCGCTTCCTTCTCCTTCTGCCTTGCAATCCACTTGTCCCGCGTCTCCTTGTCTATTGCCCACCAATCCTTCTCCACCTTCACGATGGTCCCGTCCCTTGCGCGTACTGGCTTCATCTCTACGGGCCTCGGGACCCCGTCCGCATCCTCATCATTGTCGAACTCGTGGGGATGGTCGATCTCCTCGTCGCTGACGATGATGATCACTCCTTGGTCTGGGCCGGATGGTTTCGGCTGCGATTCCTGGACAACCAAGACATTTGCATCCGCATCAACCTGTGCAAATGGGCCCTACAACTCGTGCGCAGATGGCTGTCCTGCTTGTCGTGCGGACTCACGCTGGAGTTGATCCCACTCCTCATCCGTTTTGATGTCCTCATCTAGGCCCTGGGTCGGCCGGACAGTCTGGGATTCATCGACGGCAATGTCTTGTGGTTGATCAAGGGACTATGGGACTGTGGGTTCACCACCAATTCCTCCCTCCTCATCTCCCTCCACGCGTCGGGAATGAGTCCTGAGCGCTGGAGCATACATCCAGCCGTGAATTTGGAATGTGTTGGTTCCAAACTCGTCAATCCCGTCGGCACTAGGGTCACCGCTCGTTTGCGGACCTAAAGATTCCCTCTGTCGAACAACAACCTCGTTCACCGGCGGAGAATCCAGCTTCATAGGCGGTGAAGGAGGCGAATTTGAATGGACCAACACGAGACCTCAGCTCGCAAGACGTTCGTATTCAATTGAATACGGAGAATTGGAAAACATGAAGTCGTTCTTGTCCATCTTGTCCGCGAGGAGAGCTATCTTGCGATAGATATTGTCTTGATCCCGCTCCACAATCCCGTAGAAGAATGCTCCAAACATCTGATAATCGAAGGAAAGTCAAGTCAGAATTACGAAGAAATCATTCATCAAATCGAACTTGCTCTGCTAGGGCTATCTTCGAGTCGAGGATAGCTAGTCTTCAAATCGTGCAATTGAACAACCCAAGTGATTAGACACAGAATAAAATTGAACTGCAAAAGCAATGAATTATCTTTGGGTCGAAGGTAATGAATATGATAGGAAGACTTACCTTGGATGCGAGGAGAAACTTGGAAACGCAGAAAATCCCCAGCACGTTCTCGTCGGGGGTCGCGAAATCGCGGAGTACCCTGAAGTAGAACTCCATTCGGAGTTCAGTTGCTTTCGTACGCCACTTCGCTTCCGTGTTCCATCTGTAATCCAGGCAGTACTGGTTGGTCACGGGTGTCATACACACGGTCTTCACACAGTCCCGAACTGAGGCAGCGAAGGGATTCTCCTTCTTGAAAAAGAACAACAACGGCACGTCAGCGGCAACGGCTGATAATTGGTTCGAGACGTTGTTCAACCTCTCCGACCTTGAAGGGATGTATTTCGACTGCACGTAGTCGTAATCCTTCATTTTCAGAGCTGCAAGCTTCTTGGCAGATCTCATGTCCTAATTAGACCCCAAAATGATTAGCCACACGTTTGGCTTGTTCATTTTTGGCTCCATTTTGTCATGGAGAACATTGAGGAAGGGGTCCAACGCCGTGCTTGTATCTGTGGGCTTGGATCTAAGTATCTCCCTTGCGTCCAAAAGGGCAAGGTTGACCTCACGGCTCTGGTATTTGTAGCTCATGCTTGTCACCAGGGCCCCTGCCACCACATCAATCCCCCTAACCTGAACGCCTTCTGAAGGTTCCGTCAACTGGTACTTCATCTTCATGAACCTTGTGAACATATGCAGCACTTCGGGATGTTTATCCGCCACATCCTTTGCGCGCTTTGACCATAGGTCATTCTGAAGTCTCCGGTTGTAGTACGATGCCTTAGGGTAGGATAGCAAGAAATCCCACGTACTGGAGGTGAACCGGTGCCGAAGTTTCCAGGCCCTCCATGTGTTTCCTAGGACGTCCCCGCCTTTGTCAAAGAAAGACAACGACGACTTAATATCCATCAACTCTTGCAGGATGACCTTCTTGCGTTTGTGCCGGTCTACCCAGTCAGCGGCAATCATGTTGTCCACTATCAGGTTTTTGGGTTTCGATACGCAGAGTTTAGGATACACCACCTTCCTATTCGGTGTCTCGCCCAGCAAATGAATCACAAACACCTTGAAGTCATTGTCTGTGAAATGACCAAAGTGCCTGAAAAACTCTTTCTTCAAAGGCGTCTTCGAACGGTTAAAAAACTTCGCCTCTCGATATTCTTTGAGAGTATACGGGTCAATGAGTTGTCCCTCAGCATGTCGTGTCAAGAATCTCCTCCAGTGGGAGAAGATGTTGTTGGCGAGGGTAATGATTTGCAACTCATTCTTGATGTCTGCGGGACCGTGGACTTTGGCACCATCGGTTTTGGGGTTGATATTTTGGAAGCGCTTCACAATCAACCCGGTGAATTTCTGCACATCCGGTAGTTGGGGACAGAGGTCAGCAAATGGTTAAAATCCTAGAATATAATGACTGTGGTTATCGGAGTCGGCTTCACTATCTTCTAATTCAGCATTCGTTGTTGGGTATCCTCGACTTGAAGATAAGGTCAAGACTAAACACTGCTGAGTAAAGTCAATTACTCACTAATCTCTAGTTTACTTTGAACTAGTTAGGGAGGACAGTAGCTTACCGCGTAATTGTTCAGACTGAGGATCGCCTTATTCTTCCTCTTCACAGCTTCACCCTCAACGGCGGTCGGACGTCTGCACGAAATCCAGATGTTCCGGCAACTGATTATCTGGTTCCCCCATGTAGGTTGGGCGTGATCCAGGTGATTCGTGCAGTTGTAGAACTTCGAGATGTTCGTCAACTTCGTCGCATCCAATGTCCAGACGATGAGTGCATCCCATATTTGAAGTTTTTHTTTCCTGTCTTCTCCGCATCCTTCCTCCTGCAATTCCTTGGCCGCCGTTATAYTGTGCTGGCCATTGATGATCATGAAATTGCCATTCTTGACTTGTTCCCATTTCGTCGGCTTCTCTTTCAACAGACGAAAGGACTTGTCAACAGGGGTGAGACAGACTATTTGCCACTGCTTCACATCAATCATCTGTACGAGTTCCTTTTTCACAGTATCTACAATATCTCGCTGCAGAGTCCAAATTATGTACTCATCACGGGCTTGGAAGCATTGATTGATGTTCACCTGCACAACCTCACTGTCCAACGCAAAGCATTCCGCGTGTTCGGCCCAGAAGTTTTTTTGGATGAGAGCAAACTTCTCGTACTCCTCCATCGGAGTGTCCATCTCCAATTGACTGGCCTCCACAGTGGTCAATCCGGACCCAGAGCTTCCAGCTCCACCCGGGTTCTGTTGAAGATTGGACTTCCTTCGTTTTCTACTGGATTCTCCTGGTTCAGAGGTTTCCAGCACCTGTTTCCGGGAATCAGACCTTGCTTGTGCTGGTAGTGACCCCCGACTACCTGTGGCACAGCCTCCTGACTGCGAACGGGCACTTCCATCTTCTTGTCTCTGGGTACGCGTCACAACACCTCCAACATTGGGTCGCGTTTCAGCATTCTTGATGGCGTAATGGTCCAGTGCCTGCCAAATGAGACGCAGACGGTTTGCGATGGACTTGGCGCTGCCGTTCTTCCAGGGGTAGTAGCCGGCGTTTACAAATTCTTCGTTGAGGGATTCTACTTGCGATCCCTCCAGGAAGCTCATGAGATACTTGAGGTCGAACTTTCCATGGTGGAAGTTGATGTCAAGAACGATGGAGTGGCTGTGTCTGCCTGCTTTTCCATTGTCATCCACCTCCCGCAAGACTATCATGATGTAGTCATCGCGGTGATCTTCAATCACCATAACCTTCTCGTTCATGTTCCACGGGAGGAACGCATCCTTTCCTTCGACTCGATATTTGAGGTGCACGAAGTCCTTCCATCGGTTTACACCGAAACTCCAGGATGTGATGTTCTCCTTGAACTCCCACAATGTCCCGTAGATTTCCTCGATCTCCTCGAAGAACGGCTTGTGGAGCAATGGATTTATAAACAGCTCCAAGTGGTTCTTCGTAGTCGTGTAATCGTATTCATCGTCTTGGGCCATCTTTGATGTTTTCTGGGGAGAGCAACAGCAGGTGTCAGGATCCTATCTTCGACTCGAGGATAAAGAAATTCTACAGTAACCTGGAATGAGGTACTCCTGGAATTCATTCCTGCTACCTCTACAGCTAGATGGGGTTCTTTTTGTCTTTTGTTTTTGGTGACTTTCGATATTTGCGCTCACAGGTACACTTTGAATTCATTTCTGCTACCTCTACAACTAGATGTGGTTCTTTTTGCCTATAAGTTATGATGATTTTTTATATTTGTTAGTAGATATTTCAAATTCATTTACTCTTGGATCTTCGAGTCGAAGATACGTATATATTATGTCTAATTGGAGGGACGTTTATTGTTGGTATTAACATCTTTTTGGCTTCTGGTGTTAGGATTATATATATTTCTCATCTAATTCTGTTTATAATGTATCCTCGAGTCGAGGATAAATGTTTATTAATTTATTATCTTATGGACATTTTTGTCTTTCTTGTCAGTATGTAGGGGGCTTGGTCTTTCCAGCTCTTGCCGTATGTGTTATCTGAATTATCTTCAAGTCGAGGATGCCTACTTTTTCTATTATTATTTGGAATTCTTAATATTTCTCTCTTGTTTATGGACCTTCAGATGTTTTGCTACTAAAATGACGTACTAAACGGGAACGAAGTCCTTATCCTCGAGTCGAGGATCACGATTTTACACTATTGGAGGTATCCTCGAGTCGAGGATATGCTGAGCGTTGTCTGAAACCCCAATATTCAGCTGGAAACCCTAATTCCACTATTCGAAGGCAATGTTCTTGAATCTCGTTTCCATGGTGCAAAACAGAAACTAATAACACAGTGAGGGGTTTCAAATTCCAAACCTGTCACAACAGCGTCTTGCTGGGTTGTTGAAATCCGTAATCCGCAATGTCCGTATTCAAACTGCACAATTCAAAACAAGGCACGATTCAAAACAAGGAACAATTGCACTGTGAGATCTGAATGCAATCCAAGAACTAATGAAATCCAATGCCGTAAATTTAAACAACAAAAGATACACAGACGCACCGCAAACAAACTAAAAACCGGATGCAGTGAACAACCGACTCAGAACTGGTACAAACAAGGGGAATCCGACTATTTAATTAAAACAAAGCATTGCGATGGTCCCTGCGGATGTTGACGCAATGTGATTTTTGCCAAGCGCTCCGAATGTCAAAGTGAAGAAATTCAACCAAGCGCGGCTAAATGGCGGGAGTAACTATGACTCTCTTAAGGTAGCCAAATGCCTCGTCATCTAATTATTGACGCGCATGAATGGATTAACAAGATTCCCACTGTCTATATCTACTATCTAGCAAAACCATAGCCAAGCGAACGCGCTTGGAAAAATCAGCGGGGAAACAAGACACAATCGAGCTTGACTCTAGTCCGACTTTGTGAAATGACTAAAGAGGTGTAGCCGCAAACTTACCAAAAATAATCCGAAATTCGATCATCGTGTGCTCTCCTCCAGTCATGCAAGCGCGGCGGCCTTCACGCAATCACGCTGCACAGGAAACGCAAGAACAAACAAGGAGCAGCAGGAAAGAAACAAACTCGCGCGCTACAGACTCCATGAAACGGAAAAGCAGGAAACGTTAGAAACCCTCGCCGCCGCCAAACCAGGAAGACGACGACCCTCCGACGCTCTCACCAAGCCTGCAGCCGAATCGACCCGAACCTATAACCGAAGCTATAATCGAACCTATACCCCAAACCTACAAGCAAACATACCCAAACCAAACTTGCACTGAACCAGCCGTCTCCGAGCCTCAACTGACCCCGAACCAAACCGAGGCAGTCCCAAGCCAGCTGCGAGCCTCCACCAAACGTACCCCGACCTTGCCTTGAAGACTTCGTGACTTCACTTAGTGATCCTAAATCCTGAAAACGAACACCGAGCATACACTAACGTTGAAGCGAAAATGTGGTGCCAATTTAATTGAACCCGTAAATGTCCAAGATATCCAAATGTGGTGCCAACAAAATTCATTTCCTAACTAGTTTTCTAATTTTAGTATTTTGCATTTTTTGATAAATGCCTTCTAAAGTCTACATTCATTATCTATAATTCAATCTGCAAAATATATGGCTAAAAATTTCCTACTGAAG
>VACF01001349.1:0-17298 GCA_006891605.1 Pleurozium schreberi | reverse complement strand
CGGGTTGGGTCGTCATTGTGCTTGATGTTTTGTTGACAACGGAATGCGTCGTGATTAGCCTACACCCAGCTCTGCGATGGAGTGGGATACATCACTAGATGCAGAAAAAGATATGCAGAGTTCGTTGAGTCGTCTGAGCTATTTAACCTGAGCGTGAGACGAATTAAGAACTGCTACATTATAGAACAATGTTCAGTGCACTGRTCATTGTAGTGTTCTGCCTGTATTCTTTACTTTATTTTTCTATCTTCGCCTGCCTGAAACTTTCTGTGTTCTGAGGCTGCGTGCCTCCGTCACCGCCCGAACGACTTCTTGACCATGACTGTAAATGTTTTGCCACTGATACGGATTTGAAGCATCCTGGAGTACACTGGTAGTATTATGTTGTTAGGGCGTGTTCTGTATTGATTCGACTTTGGTTGTCACATTTTGTGATGGGTCTTGTGGACGTATTTGGAAGCTTTGATTTCGAGGAATATTTTTCATTCTCTCACATGGTTGTCCTCGTTGACGCAGAGTGCCAAGAGGGCTTTGGTGCTTGTGATTTCGGTGGGATTCTTGTTCACAATCATGCAGCCTCCGGTGCCTGAGGCTTGGACGTTCTGGTGGGACAAGGCTCATATGCCAGAAAGGGCTGCTGATAGTATTGCCATTTATGGAGCTGCAGCGGACACACCTACATGGCCGACGTGGCTTCTCATCATAACGATCATAACCTCCCTCGCGGCTCTGACTTCAGCAATCCCAATTCAAGACGTGGTGGAGCTTCGGTTTGTGTATGCAGTGGGCATGGGGGTTAGCACGGGTGTTTATTTATGTGCACAATATTTCCTGCAGGCTGCTATCTTGCATGTTCTGCTTGTAGCAGCAATGGCTTGCGCTTCTGTCTTCCTGGTCTTCACACACTTGCCATCAGCAACGAGTCCTCGCCTCCTTCCGTGGGTGTTTGGAATCTTGGTTGGGCTTTGTCCAATCATTTACTTAGCCGAGGGGCAGTTGAGATTCCAAACTGGAGACCGGGCTGGCAGCGAGGATAACTATATCACTCTCTTTGCCCTGGAGGGCTCAAGAGTATCCYTGTTGGGGCTTTACGCTGCCATCTTTATGGCGATTGCGTTTGAAATCAAGGTGAAGCTAGCATCAATCATAGCAGATAAGGTTTCGGAGAGGGTGGTGGGAGGTCACGGACCCAAGTATCGCCTGTCCCAGCAGCGCAAGCCTTCGTCGACGAATGCGTTCAGTGTGAAGAAGCTTGCTGCCGAGGGCGCGTGGATGGCCACCATTGGCAACGTGTCAACTTTRCTGTGTTTTGGCATTTGCTTAATCCTCAACCTTCACCTCACAGGAGGCTCTGACCGAGCCATCGTCATCTTGGCACCGATTCTATTGCTCCTGAATCAGGATTCCAACTTGTTGACAGGTTTCGGGGACCGGCAGCGGTACTTCCCATTGACTGCAGCAGTGTCTGGTTATCTGATCATATCTGCAGGCTATCGGTTGTGGATCGAGGTATGGCATGGCTACCACAGCTCGGACTGGGGGTTGCAGACAGGTGGACCTGGGCTCTTTTACCTTGTGAAGAACATCATCCTTCTWGGCCTCACCACGCCAAACCACTTTTTGTTCAATAGGTTCATGTGGAATTACCTCAAACAGTCAGACATGTTGCTGCTTTTGACGACGCCAATGAACCTGCCAGCAGCCATTATCACTGACATCGTTAGCATCAGATTCTTAGCTTGCTTAGGTATGGTTTACGCCCTTGTCCAATATATAATCTCCCGGAACATTCGGATTGCTGGAATGAGATTAATTTGAGATTATTATTTTTTTTCTGGACTCTTGTGAGATGATGTTGTTGAGCATGTGGGATGTCCAGTTCCAAGTTGGGAAACCCAAAATAAGCACTCGTTTGGCTTTAAAACAAAGTGATTTTTGGCCAGTTTKTTTTTTCTGGATTTGAGAATTAGTAATATCTTATTATCAATGTCTCTGTCCTAATTATATGAGACTCGAACACTTGCCAAACTGGTTAGAGGGTTACCACCAGAATCTGGTACTTAACCCTTAAAGGACGGACCGGTGGCCGTGAAAATCATGCATTTTGATACCGTGTGACATCATCTCCTTTGAAAAAGCTAAATATATTCATTGGAAGTCAAAGTACTGTAGAAGATCTCCCCTTTCCACCCCTAATACCGAGGATGAATGATTGCATTTCTATCCTACAAGGAAAGATTCTTTGCCATTCATCAGATGAAAAATGTCCTCGGCGTTGTTTAAGGGTTAAAATATGATATTTAGTGGTAACATGAATTGTGAATATCCGCCCCTATTAAGGTTGAGGCACCTATTCTCGGCACTGTAACCTTAAACCAATTTTGAGAACATGTAACTTAGATATATGAAGTTCAAAAATTGGATTGGGGATACTCCATGTATTTGGAGAACAATCAATGAATGCACACTTCTTGAGTACATATACTAATCTTTGTTTTTTTAGTTCATCTAAATATTTGTAGGTCCTTGTGTTAAGTCTCTTATATTTGTATGGAATTGATTCTT
This sequence comes from Pleurozium schreberi, assembly GCA_006891605.1. Lineage (NCBI taxonomy): Eukaryota > Viridiplantae > Streptophyta > Bryopsida > Hypnales > Hylocomiaceae > Pleurozium > Pleurozium schreberi. The sequence continues at coordinate 14,733 of VACF01001349.1, read as the reverse complement.
ATAACTTATGCAAATCTCCTATAATTCAAGGAGAAAGTATGTATGACCTCAAAAACTATATTTTTTTAAATCAAAAACAACTTTTTGAAAATGAGTTCAATAAGTAAAGTATAAATCTTAACATTTTGCCTCAATAACTACCTTTTTTTAGTTCAAATCGTAAATATCTTGCCCATTTGACCTACCAAAATCTATATAAATATCTTGCCTACGTGACCTAACAAAATCTATGTAAATATCTTGCCCATATGACCTAACAAAATCTATGTAAATATCTTGCCCATCCGACCTACCAATAAACGCCACCTCATTAATGCCTTGAATTAAAGCACATGGAACAACAATCTCTCCATGTGAAAAGGGTCATCCATTTCAAGAACACTGTGCTTGAATTCTAACCCGTTTATAGGGTCAATTCTAAATGCCTCCTACCTTAGTTGAAATCAATGGGTCTAGTAMAAATACCACATGTAGAGAATGAGAGGCACTTGATGAAACTACCAACCCAATTGCAGTTGCTACTATTAAGGCACTTGATCTCGATTGGTGAAACGTTAGCTGCCTTTGAACTTGCAAGAGTAATGTGACAAGAGAATCTTTTGTGCTGCGTCCACTTCAAACTCCACATTATAATTCTAATGGTTTATTTGGATGGAAATCCGAAAGACATAGAAGCGTCGAGATAAGTATTACAAGTAGATTTGCTCTGCCCCACTAAATGGTCCTAATAGCATTTGCATTGAAGTCATATAGTCTTAAACTAAGATGTCCAAATGATGAGCGAGATAAACGGATGAAGAATAAACCCTCAAATTCTAAGTGACTTTCAAATTTTATTATTTTTTACTAAAGTAGATGATGCGTAGGATCCACTATCCGTGGCATTATGTCCACCTTTAAAGACCGTCTATTAGACCTTTAGGTCCATCTATCTAAACAAACAACAAGGTGTCCGCTACTTGCCTATAACACTTTTTAATAAACAAGTTTAAACACCTTTTCGCCTCCAAAGGTTGTCCACCTTAATGGCCCTCCACCAAAGGCTATTTAATTTCACCTAAAAAATTTAATATTGTATGGGCACTTCATTTTGACAAAGCTTCCAAGGTTTATTGTCCAAATAATCATCTTTAAAATGGGATTAGCCCTTTGAATACTAGAATTTTAATTTCTAAGCTTTATGTAGCAATGTTAAGTCTTGGTAATATGGGGTGTATATGTATGATATGGTCACTAGTTTTAATATTGCAATGCACTACTATTCATCATTTCTTTGAATTGTGACTTAATGTTTTGCAAAAACATCATTTACATAAATTGAATATCACAATTATTGTTTAATAGAGAAATATTTGAAAATTTTACAAAAGAACCATGTATCACTATGGTATTTAGTGTTGGCAACACTAATTATAAAGCACAACACTAAATGTCAACAATCCTATTAACGTTACTAATACTAAATATCAACATAGACACTATTTGTGAACTATTGGATAAATGTTTTTTACGAAATCACACAAATAGTGCTACATATTATTTCATCAAATTGCAATGAAAAAACTGTAAACCTAAATATATGAAATAAGGGATGGTGAACACAATTCTAAATGCATATCACTTGAAATTTAGAATGATGTGGTAAAAGGTCAAGTAACACTATTAGTAAGATAACACTAAATACCATAATTAGTGTAGTGATTACACCATTAGCGGTGCTCATTGTGCATTTTTCAATATGGGTGCTTGATTTGCAAGTAACCTTAGTACAAGTGCTGGTGATTTTCTAAGATGAACTTTGGGAATAGAAGATTTTTAGTACCATATGATTCTTAAAAGTCCAATAACCATGACCAAATCATCATAGAAGACCACCTTGCAAAAAAAACCCTCATTGTTTGTTGGAACTATTGAGGTTAGACCAGTAGACATGCCTTGATCAAAGCTCACTTTATACTCATCTACTTTCTTAAGTGCAAAGTGTCATGTTTTCATCCGTTTACTTGTATTGTTGTGCAACTTCTCAATAAAAAGTTGCAAAAAAACAATAATGGATGAATATTTGAACTTTTGTGATCACTAGACAGACCATGAAGTCTAAGGCCAAGTTGAGATGAGCAACTAGACAAAATAGTTTCAAAAGTCATTGGCTAAAATAGCATCCTTGTTCAATGAAAAGTCCAAATCTAGGGGTTGTCCACTTTTTCAATCCACCAAGTCACCAACCAATATAACCACAACTCATCAGACAAGATGGAGATTGCTTGTGGGACGTCTCCAAATTCCTACTTTGTTTTGGTTWAAGGTACCCCCTCAATCTACTAGTGACTCTAAACCAACATCTTCACTACATGTACATCTTTAAAACCAATTATGTACCTATGTGAAAGAAATTGCTTTAGAACCAAACTTTGTACCTTTAACTTTTGCATGCACTATTCAAATGTTGAGTTCTTTGGTGCATTAGGACCTCCTTTTACTTGCCAAAAAGAAAATTTGAAAATTTGACCAGTCTAATAATAATAACTAGGCACAAAGTAACAAATGTGTCAGTTTTGGGGTACCGACTTTAATCCTTGAACACCCAACTCATGTTTACTGAAATCTACACCTTTTAGAACTCATTCCAATCAAATTGTCATCTAAAACGAGTTTCACAAAAAATGAACACCCAACTCATGTTTACCGAAATCTAGACCTTTCAGAACTCATTCCAATCAAATTGTCATCTAAATCGAGTTTCACAAAAACTGACTGTATCGACTAGTAGTAGAGACATGCTTGGAGCTATTGAAAAATGGACAAATAATTCAACCATACTATTGAAATAACTATAATAGTCAACATATGAATTGGGGAAAGTAAGATTTGAGGTGTTGGAGGTGCTCCAATGAAAGGTAGGCCAAATTAAAAATAGGTGCAGAAGTATTTTGGAAGGATGAAAGACTAGTTGGGTGTGTCACTGCATAACATTCACTAGTGTGCTCTAGCACTACCTTGGCTATGGGTAGATAGTAAGGAATACACCACACCCAACAACCTTCTAGCACTACCTTGGCTATGGGTAGATAGTAAGGAATACACCACACCCAACAACCTTCTAGCACTACCTTGGCTATGGGTAGATAGTGAGGAATACACCACACACAATAGCCTTCATCAGTAGCTAATTGGACATGTGGAGGATGCAAAGGATGTTGGGATATTCCACAATCCACACCATCATTGTAGAGACCATGCTTGCTACTGAATGTTATGTGGATCAAGCTGTGCCATGTTAATTTTAGCCAAATGAAAATTCACGGTTAGCAGAGGAAGGGTGTGCGATAAAAAGGCCTCCCCAATTCATTCTGTGCCGAACTAGGAAAAATAGATGTGCCCCCAGTGAGGATCGAACTCACGACCTTTCCCTTACGAAGGGAACGCTCTACCACTAAGCCATGGAGGCCACGCATGCACCATCTTCGTACATGACTATCTCGAAGATATACGTTCAGGAGATTTCGATACAAAATTTATTGCGGAATGGCGATCAGTAACCAAATTTTTTCTTCTCTCTGTTCTGGACTTTCACTAATTGCAGCTTTGCTTCAGATTAGTGAATATGATACGTAGGAGGCGAGCTTAATCACAGAAGCCAAGTTACATCCTCAATTAGATCACAAGCTGGCACATCTTCTGTCACCATGCTGAAATAACTAGGAATGCAAGCAGTAGTCATTTCTAGCCATTATTAATTAATCGATGAACATTCATATCGCTCCGGAAGCAACAGTGTCCGAGATTGAACGGACGAACTAGACAATCCAATCCTTTCTCATACACGATGCTGCGGAAGGCGTCTAGTGTGGCAGCACACCTATCCCTCCAATTTACAATACTCAGATGATGGAACCTTGTATTACAACCACATTCCACGTGTCTGTCACAAGCACGGAAATGAATGCTTTCCAACTTCAGACGTTCGTGACAAACTAGTAAGATGTCCAACTAAGCTCAAAATAGCGGCTCCAGAAGTTAATTGATTTTGATTCGTAAGAAAGTAAATTGGCCCTAGAATAACTGACGACACCTCTCTCCATRAATAGCATTCAAAGACTCCATATCTTGGAGAAAGTACCAACAAGGGTGGTGCGGCACTGTGGAAATTTGAACAAACCAGTGTGACCTGCTCGATCAGAGTGGATAYGTCGTGGGGATGCAGMAGTGTGATGAGGAAGATCGATRAATAATTACAACCGGCTTCGAGTATTTCTGTCTGAAGGCTTGAGGTCTCCAACTTCCATATGTGAACTGTTTTTAGCAAGTCGTCTCAGGGCCATATGGCGAACCAAGTCCTTTTTAATCTTGCCAGTGGAGGTCATTGGAAATGCTTCTTTGATCACTAGAATAAGTCTTGGTACTTTGTATCTGCAAAACACAAGTGATGAGTTTCCACAAACGTGATCGATGGTAATTTAATATATTTCTCTGGACATCGGTGATTTGAAGCGAAATGCTTAGCCTGGAGAACATCATAGAAGCTGAAAGAGTCTAATGTCTGAACAGAAGCGACGCGACATCAAAGTGATGTAATACAGAGATCTTGACCTTTTACAAAATGTGGACGCGAGAATGTTCAAAAATGATATTACAAATTTCTCGTGATCTGCAATCCGCTACAATGCGAGAGCCTCCACCATTGCGACGATCTCTGAATTAATTTTTTTTGGCTTAAATTTAATAATTGATGGAGCTCTGCTCAAATCAAACTACGACAAAATTCAAATAGAATCTAAGCCTGCATCGAATTTTGCAACAAATTCTCGCAGTAGACGCTTAGAAACTACATGGATGTCATCAGATGTCTAATAGCAACAAACCATAGTTGTGATACACTACCAGTCCAATTCAAATCTTGAATTCGCAGACGAGATTGTCAGATGCCTAGAACACTCMCCCTAAGATGTAAGGTGACGACATTCTTGATTACTTTTTAAAGATCTTCCCAAGACCACAGAAGCGCGCAAAAAACATAAGGATCATCGTTGTGAATTCCGGAAGGCGTACCTGTTGAGCGCGGCAACCGCTACGCGATCTCCGGGCTGAAGTCCTCCATCTCTAGAAAGCCCCGCAGCAATAGCTGCCACTCGATGTGCGAATTGGGAGAGGGTTTGAACCCTATCCTCACATGAAATGGTGCCATTGCGAGTGTGAAGAGCTCGTAAAGCTTGCCCAATGTGAGCTCTCTGATTTCTCCCCATGATTTCTTTCTCCCGTTCCCGTTCCTACCCCTACCAGATGGAGCTTGCAAAGGGATTAGGGTTGCAAAGAGGACAGTCGGCAACCCGACATGGCGACGACAAACTGGTTATGGAGTTTGAAGATCGAGGGAAAGCAAGCAATCGGTCCCACTGCAATCTTCTTTCAGCAGGCTACAGTTGCGATGTGGKCACTACACTATTTTAAGTTCAAATTCCACATCATTGAAAAGCTACAGTAGAAGTACTTTTGCCGGGCGTATAGCGGGTAGTCTTAACCAGAGCGAACAAAATACAGTGTCGTCGTCGGTGCAGATGCACTTGTCACTAAACCCGACTAATCACATTCCATTCGTCCAGTGTGTCCATTGACGAATGTCGTTCATCCTGCAGGGGTCGGTGGTCTCACCGCCCTTGTAAATACCGGGTCACCCTCTCCGTTGGTTTCCATGAGAACCAAAGCTATCGTGTTACTCGTCGGAGCTCGGATACCGCTTGCCTTCTGTGACCSATCGCGACTTCAATTGCTCTCGTTCGACGATGCGGAGGCTGAGCTGATCGAATTCGCATCCGAGGGAATCACTTGCGAGGCTCGCGGGTGGAGAATTACGCCAGGAGGATGGGTGGCGGCATGTTGTGGAGAAGCGTTGCCCGGGCGGTTGGAGCTGCCGCTCCGACTGTGGCCGTCACGGCCAACGCAGCTTACTGCAGCGCTTGCACTGCGACGCCCTCAGCGTCGCCGAGAACGCGAGTAGCGGCTTGTAGTTGTAAGGCGGTCCCGGGGCCCGTGCAGACGCATCCGGCGCTCACCGCGGTGARCTACGGGCCTCAGCAGTTCTGGGATCTCGACGACTGGGAGATTGCCGGGGATGAAGAGCGGGATCATTATGTCTTTGGGTCGCTCCCTACCGTGAAGGAAGTCGAAGAAGCGTCSTCCGACCTTCAGAATGCGCTGCGCTTGTATGTGTCGTGACCTAATTTTCCTTTAATTTTTCTTGTCCTTGTTGATCGAGAGCATTATTCTGGACACCGAATTTTATGACATGTGGATCGGGTATGAGAGACGGGATTGGACACATCGGGTGCTTTCATCTGAATCTTTAATTTGTATGTGCCTCTTGTTATAGCTTGGTTTGCTTAAATGTTTGATGTTTTTGGTGATTGGTCCAGCTTTTCATTTGYAATCGGAATCTTTGCATACTTGAGGAATTCCGAATTTCGAAGATTCGATATTTTCATGCGATTTTTTGCTTGTGACTTATGACTTTCTGATTGCGAAATAGGGCTTATCCATTTGTGGCTATGATATAATTGAGTTGGTAGGGTTTGACATTCTATCATGTTTAGCACAGTATTTGCATGGTTTTTGTGTTGTTTATGACTGATGTGCATTTTTTTGGACCTCATGATGGGATGCTGGTTGTTAATTTTTGCACAGGGGATTCTTGACACCAGCTGCTCCAACTTCTAAACCCGAGTCCTCTTCATCGCGATCGCCACGATCGCCACGCTCACCACGCTTGCCACGCTCTCCACGCACACCACGTGGCCCAACGGTCGTTGATGTGACGGAGGTTACGGAAGTATCCACTGTCACATCAATTGGAGATACAGAGGAGGAGGTTTCTTCAGACCTTTCTGCGCCTCAAGTCGAGCCCGAGGCTTGGATAGAACCTCCACCGTATGAGATGGTCACCAGCCCTAAAGAGCCAGAGGCTCCAAGCAGTGCTATGTTAGAGGCGTTCCATCACTTCCAGCACGACCCACAGGTTCAGGTGTGTGTTTTCGATTTATAGAGTGAATTGTTAACTTCGTCTGTGAGAGGACTAATCAACATGATGTSGCTAAATTTAAATATAAATTTATTATTTCGAATGATTATTGACTGCTTTGTAGCATKATTCACAAATTTCTTCGTYAATRTTTTGTAGGGTATGGTGGTGTCCCTTGCAACTGACAAAGGGGTCTGGGATGCGGTGTTGGCCAATGAAAAAATCAAAGAATTTCGTCGAAACTTCAGTGCTCCTACATCAGAGGGTACTTCTGTTTAATCACCTACTTTTAAATATTTGTCGAGTACCGTCGCCATTATTAGTTCGAAGTGTTTTTTCTTGATACAATTCCCAGGCCAGCAGTCCTTGCTTTTTTCCAAGAGTTCGTTTTGCTGAAGTGAGTATTTATCAATTGCTGGTATTAATCTGAAATAGTGAAATTAGGTTGCCCCTCACTAACTTCTCAACATGCCACACTATATAAATATTTATGGCTAATGTACAAAAATATCCTACTTTTAAATTAGTAATTGGTGTATTTGCAACTCATAAACCTCCATGTGCACAAATAGAAGTATTTGTAGAAATATTTTTTGACTTTGATGGCTTTTACAGTCACTTTCTTTGAGGAAGGCAACCTAATCATATGGTCAACCTAATTTCACTATTTAGTGTTGAGAAGTGCCAATCCTTCAGTAGAAAATTTGCCAAAGCAACGCCAGCCTCCCAGATGCAATTAAGGTAGCAACATCCATAACCGTCACTGTACCCACAACCATCACTAGAGTTCCCTTAAATTGTCTCCAAAGGTACCTTGCCATGCTTAATTGTGATTGGTGGGCTCTGATTTTTTTAGATTTTGGTGCTAGAATCAAGGCAGATTTACTTGAGTGTGGTTTAAAGTGCCCTAGGAAGGTCTACTGTGAAAATTCATAGAAATTAGATGCTTTATCCAAAAATTCTATTTGTTTTTTTGAAAATTCATGATTTTCAATTGCTAATCTAGATAAAATATTTTCTGTACAAAAAGGTGCCTCCAACTCTGCTGAATTGCTTATTTTGACAGTTATGGGTGTTGCTACCTTACTCCAGCAGCAAGACACGAACTGAGGGCCACTTCACACTAAGGTCAAAGTTTGAGAGGCCCTCGATTTCCACCAATCACATTGCTGAATTATGAATCTTTTGTAATTTGATTGGTGGAAATCGACTGCCTCTCGACCTTTGGTCATAGTGTGAAGTGGCCCTGAATGTCGCCTTTGAAATCCTTCGACAACCAATCGCACGGCCACCACACGTCCGCGGCCCTTGCCGCGCTGCACCCACGTATCCGTTCACGACAGGACAACAATTCCGCCTTCCGACAAGTTCCTTTCAAAGAAAGATCGCGTCCAGCTTCATACTACTCTACCCGGGGTTGCGTCCTACGAACCCACGGGGTTCACGAGGTAGGTAGTCCAGCGGCTTGCCCTCAGATTGCGTCTTCGACGAACCTGCCGCTGTGATTCATGACTCTAATTAAAAATCGGCAGTCCTGATCGAGCACTGAAATTAAACAACACAAAAGCAGATCAGTGAAGGCTGCCACGGACCTGCTCTGGCATGGACTGCTTTCGGTCGGAGTTTTGGATCATGGCTTCGGTGCTGGGGTCTCGTCCTGAACACACACATCACAAAAATATGTTGGACAATGGTCAATTTCGTTATATTGGTGCCATTGTGCTGCCAAAAATGGCATTCATACCGCCAAAAATGACGGTATCCGAGTCATTTTAATGGAATGTCGTGCAATTTCTAGCGTATTTCACGCCATTGTAATGGAATGGGCACCATTCTAATGAAATGGCCCGCCATTTTAAGTGAATGGCGCCAGTATAACGAAATTGACCATGACAGTAGTGATGCAAGAGGAAAACGGTTCTAGGGCACAACACCTTACGCAACATAATCGGGATATTGTTTCAACCCCAGCTTCAGTTGTTGAAAACACTACTGTAGTCTTCAAGCGTTTGAGTTCCCTGCACGTGCACTATTGTGTGACCCACTACGACCGACACATTAACCCTTAAACGACGCCTAGGACATTTTGCTTCCGATGAATGGCAAAGAATCTTTCCTTGTAGGATAGAAATGCAATCTTTCATCCTCGGTATTAGGGGTGGAAAGGGGAGATCTTTTCTAGTACTTTGACTTCCAATGAATATATTTAGCTTTTTCAAAGGAGATGATGTCACACGGTATCAAAATGCATGATTTCCACAGCCACCGGTCCGTCCTTCAAGGGTTAAAGTGACAGAAAAGTGCCTCGTTGTCATGAATAGACTCTGAACTCTCACAAGCGTAAAACTCTTTGACAAATGGGTGGGAGTGAAAGAAACTCCAGGGCGAAATATGTGACGTTCTCGATCTGGTGAACCCTTGAAGGACGGACCGGTGGCCGTGGAAATCATGCATTTTTGATACCCGAGTGACATCATCTACTTTGAAAAAGCCAAATATCCTCATTGGAAGTCAAAGTACTAAAAAAAGATCTTTCCTTTCCACTCCTAATACCGAGGATGAAAAGATACAATTCAAGGGTTAATGGTCATTCAATTGAAAAAACTATGAAAAAATTCATAAAAGAATATTATTTTTTCAGCCCTTCTAGCTAGTTGAACGGACATAATGGTTTCAAGATGTTGCTTCAAAAGGGGTACACTAGTGTGAAGAGAATCTCCACAGTTGCACGATGAATGACATACTTCTCGGGGAAAGTAACTGATGGAAGAGCAAAGTGACCCGCAGGAAAAGTTTATTTCTGGAGCCTAATTTCACTATTTAGTGTAGTGAAAAGAGGGAATTTTTAGACAAAACATAGATTCACCTTGTGTGAATATCAAGAGTTTCAAGAAGCATATTTTAGTTTTTCATTCCTCAATTGTCATAGGAAGGTGCTTTGGAACTATTACTCTTGAGAATGAATGCTCTGACATTTGGGAGTGCTGAAGTGTAGAAGTAGGGGAAAAGTTTCTTAAGCAAAATAAATGTTATGCACGAAGGATCCCTCTTGGCACTTCATGGTAGCCCTATGTAGAGTTCAAGTATTTTCTAATGAGAGCTGGGCTATGGATCCTTCTCTGGGGCCATGTGTTTCAGTTTACGCAACCATTTCACCAAGCCCTCTCTGGTGGTGAATGTGAAGAGATCGTGATTCAATACAATTTCTAGTGTTATTGCATGATAATCCATATGCATATTCAACAACCAAATGCAAGAGTTGATACACATTGGAGTGGAGTTCTTCGCCCAAAACCCTTAGTCATTGAAACTTAATCAAGTATGCCGGAGGGTGTATTACCCTTTTATATCTGAATCTCTCCAATAACCCCCAAAACCCCAAAACCCCAAACCATGTGAACTGAGTAGGCCGTTGATTACATCAATCACATTACCCTTCCTCACTCAGATCACTTCAAACCCTAATCTCTAAACCATATAAACTAAGGAGTACACTGATCATATCATCTCCTGGACGAGCTTGATGGACGACGAAGCCTCCCTCCAGTAGTCCACGTCGAGGTAGTCCATCGCCAACTCATTTCGAGACACTAGCGAAGGGCTCGGGAAGGACTGGGTGGCACCTGAGGGGGATGGATGTGTCACAGTTGCCCGCACAAAGGTGCAACTTGCAGTGGGGTAGAGTGATGTTGCAGGGGTGAGGAGTGTTTCCCTTTGGCTTGCAACGATGTAGCAGCGATACTCGATAATCCAGAGTTGAAAGGTACATCTGCAGAGAGCTGTCCAGGAATCGCTATCCCCCGCCACCCCGCGTGCGCCTGCATGGGCTCTACACTCAACGGATGTGATGTAATCCACGGAGGAGATGCACTCAACCACTCCACMGCCCCTCCATCGGTTGGACTTGACCATAAAGGAGATGTACTAGACAGATGCAACGSGATTCCGCCACTCTTAGGAGAATCTACACCACCAACACCGACACCACTGGAGGAGCCCCAACGGKACACTTGCAACCCACCGCAGGGGGAGATTCCACCCCAGCCATCCTCAGCAATCGCAAGTCCTTCCTGAAGCTGCTGCTGGGGTTGAACGGACTGTTGTTGCTCCTCAACCTGCTCGGCTCACAACAACCTYYGCCRGTCAAAGCTCGAATCAAGTWTCTAAACTGACATTYAATAAAACTCTTAAGACACCCATCGTATAGCAATTAAACAAGAGACAGCTGTGAAAATGACCCCATTTGACCAAACGAAATCAGGCGCATTTTTCTTCACTAAGACTGGGACTCACCTCATCCCCATCAAACCACTCCTCATTGGTCAAGTTCATAGCTATTCGAGGAGAGCGATCCAGTTGTCGARGYTCAGACCGCTTCTTCATCGTTTTTCTTATAAACAAATCACCAGGATACTCTGCGTCATATGGACCCTCTACTTTCAAATTAAAACCCAAAGAAGGTAAGGAATGGTTCCTCAAAAGCCTGTGCCTGAGATTCTCGAGTCTTGCACAAATGTCCAGAAAACTAGGTCTCAAATCCCTATCCTGAGCCCAACCTTCCTTGATGAGAGATGCCAACTCCTTTGGAGTCTTAACAGGGATTTTGGGCCTCTGTCCTGAGCAAATTGCTCCACATAGATCTCTCCTCTTTACGTCTTGAAATGGTTCCTCTCCTGAGAGAATCACTGAGCACATCACTGAGAAGCTGTAGACGTCAGCCTTGAACCAATTTGCTCGGCCATTTGAGAATGCCTCCGGGGCCATGTAAGTTGTGGTACCAATTTTGGGGCGTGATATGGAATTTGACTTGTCGTTCAATTTGATCTTAGCAAGGCCAAAATCAACAACCTTCACCTCAAGAAACTGTCGATTGAAATTACAAACCACGTTGGGAGTCTTGAGGTCCCGATGAGCAATTCCATTATCATGAAGGTAGCACATGCCGTATCCAATTTGCAAAATAATATCAAGAGCTAAAAACAAAGAAAGCTGCGCTCCTCTTTCCTTCCGCCGTCTAATAAAAGAACCCAGGCTAGTTTCCATTTGCTCCATTGCAATGAAATGGCCACTTGTATGAACAGTCTCATATTTGTCGCAACAAAGAAACTTCACGATGTTGGGGTGATTGAGACTGGCTAAAATATTGGCTTCTGCTAGCCATTCATCCTCCCGCAATGTATCCTCAAACTCCTTCCTTGCACAAGGTACATCAAGCCAAGCTGTCTTGATAACGCTAGCCCCGAGACGTTCTGACTTCTCACTCCACTCTCCATCAAGGTCTTCCCCATTCAAGGACAGATTGGAAGATCTCACATCAAAATCCTCGTCGGTTGGTTGTGTAAGAGAAAAATTCGCTCTCCCCAACAGATACTTCGCCAGCTGTAGGGATCGAAGGTCACTGCTGGAGATATTTGCGGCATTCACGAGGCCCTCGAGTCTATCCCTTAAAGCAGCGCGATCTTTCAAAATCTCCTCTGGTGGCTGATGAATGGTGTAACAGTTTTATTTCATCTTGGAGGAAGGATGATCTTCATCCAAAAATGTTGAGTTCATCCGATGAGAAACAATGGGCTTCCTTACAGTACCCGTGAGTGTAGCCAATGCACCTTTTGGGTCCACTGGATGACACCTAGAATATTGGTCCAATAATTAGAGTATTTTAGTGACTACCATGGTTATGGAGGTTGTAACCTATGAGAGTTAATCCAGGAAGGATGCCGCGGACTTTTAGTGTCCGATGGATGACATAGTATATTTCCATGTGGGACAGAAGTGCAACTTTTCATTTTTGGAATTTGTGTAGAAAGGGGAGATCTTCAATAGTACTTTGACTTCAAATGAGTTTTTTTCAATTTTCTAATACCAATTGTTCCCACGGTTTTAGAATTAATGATTTCCATAGGGACCCTGCGTCCTTCTAGGGTTAATTCTACCAACCTAGAAGGATGCTTATGGCAAAGAGTAGTCAATTGATGACTTTCAAAGTTAAGTGAGTATTTGAAGAGTGCACTTATTGGTCAAAAAATGAATTATTTTCAATTGGTGATAGGTTTCATCATCTCATTCTTTTCAAAGCTAAACCTCATAGGACAAAGTCTATGATTACGTGGTCAAACTTCAAAAGCCATCACTCTATACAATCCATTTTGCATCTAAATTGACATAGATTTCTTTTTTTTTCTTATTGTTTAGAGGTGAAATCACRTGTTTTCTACAAAAAAATAAAAATTCTAATAGTTCAATTAACTCCTAAAAGCCCCAAGGGTTGGAACAAAATACAAATGTGTTTTAAAATATAAAAACTTCTATAATTTTTTTGAAGTTTGCATCAACAAAGATTATATGAAGCACAAAAAGTGAAAGGTATCTATATGGTCAAAAATATAAATCTATTTTTAGATTATCTTCAATTGAATTTTGAAGGTAAAAACTTCAAAACTGCACCAAAAATACAATTCTATCTTTGGCATTTGTATATTTTTTGAATGGTCAAAATTATGTTTTTTCTTGATTTTTGAAAAAAAATGCATAAGATCTCGTAATGAAAACACCAAAGTTTTTTCCAAATAGTAAATTTTTCAATACTACTATAGGCAAATTATAAACACATTGTGCTATTTCTCTTATTATTTTTGTTTGACTATACAAATCTTAGTTTTGAATATAAATATTGAAAGACAACACAGTCTTTTCAAAAAACTTTTTTGTGCCTAAAAATGYTRCCYACASTTGGGGAGCAATCAAATAATGGTGGCTTGAGCACTTAGGGATTAAAAACAAAATTACCATGGGTTTTTTGAATAAAATTCAAAGAATAACCTTTAATTACAAAATAAGTCTAAAAAATCTAAGGTTCTCACCTATAGGTCTCTATTACTAAACAAACAGTTATCATCTAAACTAAATTTCTCAATAATTCCATAATCAAAAATTCAATAGACTATCATGGTCATAGATCCATGGGTTAAATAGTAAGTAATAAAATCTTTAATTTGGAGAATTTTCAAAAAACTTACATTAGACTAGACAAAAGATTGTTTATGCTTCAATTCATTGGTCATGATCAGAGTTACAAAATAAAATTTGTATTTTGGGCTAAAATTTAGACCAAGATTTAAGAAGTAAAAGTTGCCAAGTATACTAGAAAGATAGCTTGTGATCTTCAAATTTAGCATCTTTTTTAAAAGGAAATTCTATAGTTATTTAAATAACTTGGAGTTTTCTCTTCCTAAAGCATTGCAATAATTGTCAAAGAGCTTGTTCCAAAAAAATTGATTAAGGAACATCCATTTTGCAGTAGAAAAAAACCTTCAATATTACAAATGCACATTGAAGAAACCATTTGAYAGTATAGTTGGRTATTAAAGCCACATTTTTTATTATACAATTGTGTTTGTTTTAGCCTAGATTGAATACAAAACAATGTTCTAAAATRGTTTWTTCATTGTAGATTTGTGCTCATGGTTGTTTGATTATTCATAATATATTTTGACTCATSTGGTGTTTCAAGGTTAATACAAGATGTTAAATAGTGTATTTTATCAAGTTTCTAAAAGGGGTTTTGGGAGTTGCATATGGGAGACTCTTTTGACATCATGCCTAAATTGTGTTTAAAATTGTGTTTAAAATTGTATTTAAAATATTGCTCTTACAATTTTAGTATGTGATATTTTGAATGGTCTTTCAAAGTTAAAAAAATCTATTTGTTTTGTGAAGAAACA
>VACF01001348.1:0-24331 GCA_006891605.1 Pleurozium schreberi | reverse complement strand
TTGCTCCGAGAAAACGAAAAGCTACAATTTTCCGGTAGTTGGAATTCTCAAATCAAATGAGAGCGCAAATAGAAAAAAAAAATCGATTACCTCCACAATATAGACGTCAATGCCCATGGCAGCGATTGACGCAGCTTCGGCAATTTTGGTGGACATGCCTCCAGTTGTGTCGTGAGCCGCAACGGTTGTTTGAACTGCACCCACAATAAAAAGGTCACAATCTGTCAGTATATCAGGCCAAAGCCGAGTTCTGGTAAACCAAGAGCGTATTTACTAGCTTAGCATCAAATAAGAGCATCATAAAACTCATACCTCCACTCTTGCTGTTGACTCCAAAAGGGGGATCCACAATTGTCCAACTGGAGTCTTCAAAYACCACTGTTACAATGCACCGTGAAATCTCAAGAAGGTAAATATTAAATACCGTGGGGAAGTGATGACATTAAAGGTAGAACAGCAGATATTACTAAGTGCTCAAAAACTCAAGCCTAGAATCGAATAAAAATAGAAATACGCATAGGAAAGAAACAATCGAACATATGAAATAGCACAAGAAGTARATCAGGTAACTATAGTTTGAGGTGTACTCATAGAAAGTGGGCGTCTAATCAATGGACGCACCAATTTCTCTCAACAGAGTTGCGTCTGGTTCCTCAGGAGAMCGATCGAACACGCCAGGCACGTTGGTCTTCAGATTCTTGTAAAGGACTGAACCCCCAAAATGTTCAAATGAACTTTAAAGCCGACCAATCGACAGTGTAGAAACGTCAGAAGAAAAATATTGAGAATAATTAGCAGGATACCAAAAATACAACGAAGCTGGGCTTCACAACTTGAGCGAGTCGTCTCACGATAACGTCCCCACTGAGRATTGTACAACCCTGTAGAACAAACAAGGTAAGAAACCAATCGACACTAGAAGATAAGGATAAACAGCCCAGCAGCGAGGAATCCCTTACCCACCAAGTGCCACCAAAAAATTGAAAGCCCACTTTGGAAGCTAATAATCAGTTATTGTTAATTCCAAAAAATATTCCTATCATTGAAAAATATGGGCATGATATCTTCTTCCTACTAGTACACTTTTTCACCTTCTTTGATGGTTCCTAAGTGACTAATTCGAACTCCTTTACATATGGAAGAGCGTCCACTTTTGGCCAATGAAGAAATTCAGAGTTGAAATAAATCTGCTAAATACTCACCAGAGCATTATCCAGAACTGCATCTCCATGCAATACCTGCACCCCAGGGTGTAGAATATGGGTGAAACTTTTGACGAATGTCCGAAAACCAAACCCTTGCCCACTAACTGGMTACTGTTTCCAAGCATGGAAAACTTCAGATTTTATGCAGAAATCCACCATATATACTTCTGATCTAGAAAAGGTWGACGAAGAGGAAGATAAATTGGTAAAACTCTGTGAGAACGCAAGTTTTGAATGGAAAGACATACAGGTACAAAGCCAGCATCTACTGYTCGCCGGACCTCCAAAACATTGTCCCGTTTCAACTGTAAGCACACAGCRCACTGACATTAGAATATTTGAAGTGGCCATCCGTGCCATGGGGCTTCTCAGAGGACACGTCTCGTTCTATAGAAATACTATAACAATGGGCGTTGCAATATAATGATCAGAAAAGATCAATCAGCTATGGGGAATGATCCTATTATCACTGCGGGACTTTTCACATAAATGAATACATAAAAGTACCGCTTTGTTCTGCGTAGACCAGCCAGCAGCAAACGGGGGCACTCCAACAGCAGGAATACCCTCTGAATCACAAACGCAATATAMAATGTGTTTTAAAGCTTGCGTAGTACTTGACTAGTACGGCATGTGTTCTTGCCACAACCACGACGTTCCAACCTGTGCTAAATCTTCCATCTCATAGATCCAAATTCTGTGAATTTTTCAATGTGCAAGTCCCCTCCCCAATCAAGGCTTCTCTACACTATCAATAACATGTTTATATGCTTCATAGTCTTAAACCATAACGAATCTCCTTCTTTGGCTATTTCTCCAATTTTCTGTGCTTTCTAATGACAAAAAGCATTTTAAAATTCAATATCATTCTGCTATGTAAGCCGGAATTGTGGGAAACCTTCAATGTGCACCCGCAGTACAAGAGCTTTTCTACAATACTAGGGACACCCCTGTTTACCTACAATCAGAGGTATCTATGATGCGATGAAAAAACAAAACAATCAACTGCGTTAGTATATGGATCCTTCGGAAAAGCATGCCATGAACAAGTACTGCAAGCTCTTACCTAATGCCAAGGATCGTACAACCTCCTGATTCAGCTTGCTCACCTGCACGTTACCCGAAAGAATGAATAAAAATGCGCTCTAATCACAACCTAGAGAGCGTAACGAGAATGTCAAAGTCTGTTTCAGGGAACTGAGAACTGAGCACTCACAGAAATGCGAGTGGCAACAAAGCCAGCCTTCACAAGGGGGTTCTTCAGATCGCCTTTGTTCACTCCCGACTTACTAGCTTGAAAGTGACCATATGAACCTGCTCCAATCATTCAAAAAAGGCTCAGCCCATGCAAAAGCAAGTGAAACAGAACAACATCGAATATAATAGGCGTCAATTTCATCGATCAAAACCTCAAGTGGCCTGCGGTTTAGGGTTACACCTACAAAAGTTCAATCGGGGGATCAAACCCTAAAGAACCAAGAATGGGCCTCGTGAATTTGCAACCACTTTTGAGAAGGTCATATGGTGACTTCCTATTGTCCACTTTTAATAATATTTTGACCAACACATATGCAATGTTTCTTCACTAATTCTGGTGATACAAAACAATCCCCAACTGAAATGTTCTTTTTTCACAATTCCACACATTCATACCATGAATCCTTCGTCCTTAAACTTGAAGACAGACGGGAACTCACCAACCTGCTCCGTGAACAATGATGAAAGCGTTTGGAAACTCCGAGTTTTGTCCACTACAGTTGGGCACCAGATCCGCAATGACGCCACCCTCTTCCTTCCTGCTCCAATCCATCGACACAGTTGCGAAAGGCAGTCCCATGGCTTCTTTCAAATGCAACGTGGTGGCCGCTAAGACGGGCTCATTGACTGTCTCCAGTTCTTCTTTCCTAGTGATCGCGGCCCCACCTGATTGATAGAATCAGAAGAGTACACACAGCATATAAGGAAGAGACTCCATAAACCCTACCGTACATTAGAGGCTCTATTAACCATACAGGTGAGCTTCAACTTGCGCTAAGCGTGAGAATACTCCATCTACTGACCTCTAGTTTTTTGCATTTTGCACTTTTAGCTTAATACAAAATCCAATGTGCCAAATTTTAGATGGTGCCAGTTTTGAGATTGGTGTAGGGAAAGGTTCCAAGTGCACATGTATGGGGAATGGAACCCCTTCCTTACTGTGTGACTTTACACTGCGGTCTTTTTTATTCTGAGTCTATCAATAATTTCAAACGAAATTTGATTATAACAGGGCACAGGGGGAAATCACCGAGCTTGACAATGCAGCGGACATGGCGATGAGAAGATTGGGCCACTAGAGATGGAAACTGAGCAGCGAGAGCTTGTATGGCGTGTGAAGAAGTCGGCGTCGGCGGCGATGGTGGCGTCGGCGAAGTACTCGTCGGTGTCGCCGCCATGGTTTCTCCGCTTGCCCGTCTCTCCCTCTCTCTCAGCTTCTCTCAGCTTCTTTCAGAGTGCAAGTCCTCGACGTTTTCCTCAAAACGCCGGAGCCACAGAACCGTGCCCAAATTTTTGCAGGCGCTCCTCCCGAGACTTTGGAAGTGCAAAGTAAGTTAACCTTAAAGGACGGACCTATTATCATTGGGCGGTGATTCAAATGATTCAAGATTTGGTTCCGATCACAATTGAATTGGAAATTGAATTGTGTGGTTGGTGTTTAGTAATTGGAAGTTTTTGTTGTGTGGTTTTTGGAACTGTGTGGTGAATGGCCGGTTTACTCTAAACAATTGAGGTATTTGTAAAGTCTCCCCACTTTGGGCATGACTTCTTTTTTGAAGTTGAGAAGGCAACTATAGTTGAAGCGTCAAACTTTTTTGCAAGACACTTATGTCGATCGACTTCAAAAGTGGGGACCAAACTTTTTTAGGCACTATTTTGATGGAAAAATAAGTTTCATACCCACTTTTATTTCAACTTTTTTAACTCAACCGGCTTTTTCACAAAACTCATGGGTTTAAACCCCTGTTTAGTGTACTTTACGAATAACTCAAATGTATATAACAAATCTACAATTCTTTTTGTAGTGAGATTTAAATGCAACCACCTAAAATATGAGGCAAACGATATATTTTCAATAAGATAATTTTCAACACATAAATGTACGATCTACTGTCAATTTTTAGTCACCTATCAGCAAGGAGTTGAATTGTAATAATTTTGCATACAATATCCAAATAATGTATTTCTTAGTGCATTGACTGGAATCCTCGTTGATTTGCTAACAAGAATATTCAAGGATTTGAAGATTGTGAAAATGAATACTATGCTTAGCATCGTCATAACAAAGTGTTGGTTTGAGGAGTACATAGTTTACGGATGCTCAAAAATGGTCCCTGTTCAAATTGTGTGTTCCCTTGATTATATAGAACAAGCTAAGGGTTGATACTAAAGTTTTCACTATAAAGCAGTTGCATACTTTAGGGTAAGAATGGATTTGGAGCATCCTAGTTTCTTTCATGCACAAACATGTTAACCCCTTAAAGGGATAATTAGGGAAGTTTTGACTTCTTTGGATGTCAAAAATCAATTGTAGTGGATGCAAAAAAGGTATTTTTCATCCATTTTTTGGGTAAACGTGAAAGTAAAGAAGCTTTGACATGGAGAGCATGTGATAGGATCATTGAATGTATTGTCATTTTTAGGTGCTGCAAATTGTAACACAAAGGCACGGAAATTCAGGCTTATGCGGACAGCTCCCCTTGTGCCCATCATCAAATTTTCAGGTGTTGTTGTCATTTTTAGGTGATGTACGGTATAACTTCCCACATTCTAACACTTGACGGTCCACAATCCACACCCCGTTTTTTCCCTGTGGTAATAGGTCCGTCCTATAAGGGTTATATATCCTTCACCCTAAAATTGGTTCAGGTCAAAGAAGGAGGGCGGCAACGACAACGAACTTGGCGAGCCTCGGAGGTCGTGCACTGAAGTCACCAAGTGGAGAATCGGAAGGGGGCGGGCCTCAAGCAGGGTTTTTTTTTTGTATTGTAGCAATACACCATGCAATGAATGGAGGATGGTTCCTCCAAATTTAAACCACTGTGACTGTGCCACAACACTCGATTGTGGCTCCATGGTGCCAAAAAAAAAAAAAAAAAATAGCCTCAAACTGAGCATGAGGAATCGCCTGCAAAAAATTTGGGCAGGATTGGTCAGAGATGACCCTAAACTACCCCGGGTGATGGCGCAAGTGGTAAGAACCACCAAGTGCATCCACGAGGTTGCCGGTTCAATTCCCCGTGTTGACATTGCTCGCACCGGGGTTGTTCTTGTTCCTCTACTTGTTTCCTGACGGGGGAAAAAAACATGGCGTGTAATTCCGTCAAAAACCAGTTGCCATGGGATGTGTCGAGTCAGTCCACGCTGCAACCCTAAAAAACTCGTATGTTCAAAAAAAAATTGGGGCAAGATTCTGTGGAGGGAAGGATTCTGTGGCGGGCAGGATGTAGCGTTTTGACGAAAACGTCGAGGACTTAGGGCCTCTTGCCATGGACATCGGTCCGGTGGAAAAAGCACTAAATGACAAGAAGTAACCACCGATTGTCTTGCCGGCCTTGGTGAGCGAAGAAGTCGGGTTGCAAGCTTCACCGATATTGGAGGACAAGCCCATTGGTGGAGAGTGGTGGAGATTGGTCAACTTGAAGGGAATCCACTACTTGTGCCATTTTTAGTCGCTCTCTCCCCCATCCAACCGATCCACATAGCAGGACAATTCTGAAATTTGCATTGTAGCTCCCCTGAGAAGCTGCACCGGCCCGACTCACATGGCAGGAGGCCCTTATTGAGGACCTATATTTAACGTTGAGGACTTAGTGCCAAGGGAAGGCCACTTTGTTCTCGCAGAAGGGAAGGGAGTGCCAGAGCGCGAAATCAGGGGTAGATTTCCCTATTCCCACACAAGATTTACATTATTTCTGAAATGTGCACGTGCACATTGATTCCATGGTAGGTCAGCTTCATAAATAACTCGGGAAATTTTGGATTTCAAGCCTACAGATAGTCTACTAATTGCAAACAAACTTGATCTTGGAGATGCCAATTTTATAACGACAATGCCTGCAATTCAGAATTTGGCAGATGTAGTTGAGGTGATGTCTGTTGTTGTGAATGAATCAGAGCAATTGCAAAGGCTGCAACCTCTTGATGATGTAGATCATTCCAAAACAAATGTGAGTGCACAACAAAATGACCATGTCATGGTTGAGAGTGGCATTGACACAATTGAAGGTGGAGCACAAAAAAATGAGTCTAGAAAGATGGATATTGATTTAGAGGTGCAAGAAGAAGTGGCCACTGCTAGCATTGAGGGCAGCAATGATCAAGGCAACAACAATGTGGGTGGCGTGGAGATTGAGTCCTTCTTCGGAGGTAACTTAGCCCATTGCTTTGATTTCTTGGAACTAAATGTCCTTCTGGAATTTTCTCCCACACTTGTCACATTGTTGTGCTCTTATCACACATTCAATTTATGGCATAATGTTGGAACCCTAGGTGGTAAAAACAACAAAATTTGAGTGTAGTATTAATCCCCATGCTTGCATCTAATATGATAAGGTAGAAAATACTCATTTTGTCACTTTAAGCATTCTAACCAATATGTAAGAGTGTTCTTTAATTGGAGGATCAATATAGAGATTGTTGTTGAAGACCTCACTTTGTGTACAATTGGTGTCCCTTGAAAACAATTTTCTTATCACTATGTGTGAATTCCTTATGCAATCATTCAAAGTAATGTTGTAGTTCACAATTGAAATAAAGGAGGGAAGTAGACAATCCTTTTTCCATTAAATGATAAGTGGTTGTAGATATGTAGCCAAGCCATGTTTTTAACAACTTCTTAATTGAAGGTCAAGCTTTTGAGTCAGAAGAGATGAGTTGTTGGTAACAAGAGTTGTTATCAGTTTCCTAATAGTTGTGATATCCGCTAGCTTAATGCAATAGCCTCACACAGTTTCTCACCTCCCACCTACTTGACACATTTTGGTATTGATTTTAGGAGGCAATGAGAAGATGGAATTAGAGGAGCATGGAGGGGAGAACGAGCCTGAGGTTGAAGGGACAGATTACATTTCAGTGGAAGAACATCAAACTCTACCCATCTCTGAAAGACGCAAGCACAAGCGATTAGAGGTTTTTGTAGGCGGRCTAGACAAGGAGACCACAGAAGAGGACCTTTCCTCTGTGTTTAAGAAAGTAGGTGATGTTGTGGAGGTGCGCCTGATGAAGAATCCTCAAACAGGCAAAAACAAAGGCTATGCATTTATTCGATTTGCCTCGGTTGCCTTGGCCAAGAAGGCTGCTCTAGAAATGGAGCGYGTCCAAGTAAGTTACCAAGCTTCAACATTGTGCAATTCTTGTAGCAATAGATACTTGCTAAAGRTATATATACTAAACTTGCATTAAGTGGGGAAGCCCAAAAGTGGTTCTATTCTTTGGTTGGTCAAACCTTTTGAATGCTCTTGTTGGCRAATGAAAGAAGTCAAAGCACCAATTACATTCATTTTTATTCTTATTACATCTGCTAAAGTCATATTAAAGAATCAAAATTTGGTTTATAGAAATTTGAGTAGAAATTACAATATTGCTCCTTAGATAAAAAGTACATATAGATGAAGGGRTAYACTAAACATCCAATGAAGTGGTGATTTTTGGATGTCTCTAGAATTTGAGTCACAARTTTAWTTAAGAGATGATATTTATGGTTGGARTCTCTMACCACTACTAGGAATTGCCCTCAAGGTCTAGGCTTCTATGACCTARAGAATAGATCAATATYCAGCARRCTCTTAATTTACACTAGAAATACTTTTTTCAAATATCATATTTTAGTTAAAATTTGTGATAATTCTTCCTTTGCAATTTATTTTATGTAGATTCGAGKCCGTTCTTGTGGTGTTTCACCAAGTGAGGAGAATGATACATTGTTTCTTGGTAATATCAACAAGTCATGGAAGAAAGAAACAGTGAGTATTCCAATATGTAGTCTTCAAAGACACTTCCCATATCTTATGTTTTCATGCCAAGTGTTGTGAACATTAGTGTAATGATTGATTGAATAAACATGTATTAYAATTTGCAAAGATATRATTATTATCTTTATTGAAGTTGATGTATTCATTCATCTAAACTAGGTATTGGATGCGTTGAAGAACTTTGGTATTGAAAATGTAGAAGATATTACATTGATGGAGGATCCTCAACTAGAAGGTGTAAACCGTGGATTTGCATTCATTGAATTTAATACACACAAAGAGGCTTTGAGTGCTTTCCGTCGACTTCAACAATCAGATGCAATCTTTGGAACAGATCGCTCAGGAAAGGTTGCATGGGCACAACCATTAAACGAACCCGATGAAGATACCATGTCTCAAGTATGCATATATACCTACCCATATAAATAAATAAAAATTCATTCAAATGTTATAAGGTTATGGAAAAAAAGTAGAATGTCATGATGAAATATTCAATGTAAAAATTGTACGATTATATAAATTTATATGAATTCCATTTTTTATTGTCAATGCAGGTGAAATCTGTTTTTGTGGATGGGATGCCTCCATCATGGGATGAAGAAAAGGTCAAAGAACATTTTAGCAAATATGGTGCTATTGAACGTATTGTTTTGGCCCGCAACATGTTATCTGCAAAACGAAAAGATTTTGGATTTGTGAACTATATTGATCGAGATGCAGCTTTAGCATGCATTGAGGCTTTAAACAATAGTGAAATCAATGAAGGAGATATAAAGGTACAACAATCATTTTGTATATATGTTTCTATGAAATTGTTTCTTCATTTTACTATTTGTTTCAAATATTACGAAGGTTTTATTTTTGTAAGCTTTTCCTAACTATCTTGTTTTGATTAGATGAAAGTCAAAGTAATGCTTGCAAAGCCTCAAACCAAAAACAAACCTATTAAAGGAGGAACACGTGGAGGGTATTCATCTAGCTTTCGAGGTGATCATAGAGTGGGAATGGGAATGGAAGGAGGGATGGGGATTGGAGGAGGGATGGGGATTGGAGGGGGAATGGGAATAGGAGGAAGATTGGGAATGGGATTAGGAATGGGAATGGGAATGGGAATTCCAAGAGGAATGGAACTTATTCCTTATGATGGTAAGATTTTGTATTTAGAAATATATACAAATAGAAGTTTTTTCTAATGTAAATTTTAATTTTAATTATTTTGATCTTTGTAATTGTGCAATGAGTACACCATGATTACTAATATCTTTTTATTATTTATAGTATATATTAATTTCATTTTACAAATGCAGTATTATCAAATTGGGGTAACATTCCTCGTTTTGATAGCCAATTAAGATTTGGAGGTCTTCGGGATCAAAAGTATGGCTTCTCAAACATRCAAAGACCAGAAAAAAAATCCAAAAGAAGTGGAAAACGAAACAATGAAGAATTGGATGCAAAATCTCAAGCAATTCAAACAACAAAAGATAAACAAACAACAAATGCTGAAAAGAAAGAAAGAAAATCAGATGGTACCAAACTTGTACAAGAACCACCTCAAATTGGAGACTSCGTTCCTCTAAGTTTATGTGATTTAGGAAATAATGAACAATCCATTTCACATGTTCTTGATGTTGTATCCAAGCCTTCTCTTGATAAATTTGAGTGTGCTATGTGTGGATTTGGTTTTGATTCTCTTGATGAAAATGAATTACATAAAAAAACCAAAGTACATAAGCTAATTGAAGGACTACGTCAAGATCAAAAGTTGAACAATAAAACACCATTGTCATTACTTCATGAATATGCTTCTCGGCATCATTTTGAAGTACAATATGAAACCGAAGCGGAAACCAATGGTCCGTTTGGAGTYACTGCAGTGATTGGTGGTTCGATTGGAGGAGGAAGTGGTGCTCCAAAGAAAGGATTTGGTGTGGGTCGCAACAAGGCAAGAGCAAAGCAAATGGCAGCTGCTAATGCGTTAGAAAAAATTATGGAAACTGTTTCCGAATCTGAATTTCTGAAGCCTGGACAATCAAGGCAACGATTTGGTGATCGTGATCGCTCCAACCGCAAAGGAAAAGGTGGAAACCCAGGAGGGGGAAGYRGTGGTACAAGTGGAGGGGGAGGAAATCGAAATTCTCGTGGAAGATCAAATGCAGATTGGAGACCAATGCAAGGTRGCCTCAACAATTCATTCTTGGGACTTCCAAATATTGGTGGAGGAACTCGTGGTGGAAATGGAAAGAATAAACGTTACAATTCAAATGATTCTTTTACAAGAAGCAACAAGAATAGTAATTTCATAAGCAATCCAAATGCTATCCCCTTAAATGGGTATAATGAATTTTCACGGACCGCAACACAAAGAGGTATAGGAGAAAGATTTGGTGGACATGGTGGAGCATTGAATCCTTCATTTCAAGGTCCTCGAGGGGGTGGAGGACCAACTCAAAACCCAGAAACATATGCGGAGCGCTATGATAGAATTCAAGGTGGACGAGGCTATGGAAATCCAGGATTTGGAGGAAGAGATTTTGTAGGAGGGGTTGGAATTGGGAGTGAAACATTTAATGGTCGTGATTTAGCCGAGAGTGCTTTTGGAAATAAAAACCTTCCACCTCCTCCTCCACTTTTAAATTTTAAYACTCGTGATTTACCTCCAATTGGATTTGTTGGAGCAAATCGTGACTTTGAAACTTCAGGAATGAAACGCCCATTTCTTCAAATGGTAATTAATTTATGYTGATTGACATTTCAAAYGCATAAATATCATTAACATAAATCAGTATTTATTCAAACTTTAAAACAACGTCCACAATAGTGTTATAATATYTTCAAATATATACTCTTTTAATTAATTTGATTATCAATTTGATCAATTTTGGTGAAAAAGGAAGAAGAAACAAGATTTGCAGATGCTCAAAGAACTCTTCCTCGCCAACGATTGGATGCTCCTGAACAAATTTCTATTCAATCAAATACAAATGGTCAAGCATTTGGAGTTCAATCGCTATATTCAGAAGCCCAAAGGTATAATAAAATGTGAATTTCATTCAATTTCTAATTTTTTTCCTTCTCTAAATATCATTCATTGTATATTTTTTATTTATTATCAACACCATTTAATAAATATCATAGTTTCATAATTAGCTTTTGTAAATAAAATGTTGTGGGACAATATTTTATATTAAAAGCTTAAATATTTTGACTTTAATTAATGCATAAAAACTTGTGCTTTACATTATTCTTTAATTTTTTTGTAGTGTCACTGCATTGAAACACAAATCCTAAAAAAATTTGAAAAGGTGTAGAAAAATATATTTAAATACTTATCCTAATTCTTATTAGACATCTTATGCATTTAAATTTTCTTGCTTTAACTTTTGTGTCTACATTTAAATGACTAAAGATTTACAAGGTATGTGTTCATGAATATTTTACATCTTGTTTTATTTTTAATTTTCATAAACAACCTCTATTTTGTGTCATACATTACAATTTAGAAATTTTGGGTTCAATTTTTAGCTCAAGAAAATCAAATTTAGATCCAAAAATTGAAATTTTTAGTAAATTCTTAGAATCACAAAGATGCCAAAGAAATTTTTACAAATAACAAATCTTTGTCTTGCACATGCATTTCATGTCCTCTTCCATTGTATGAGTGGGGATTATATAGCATTATTTCATCAAAATATAAGTAATTGTCTAGAAGTCCATTTAATTTGAAAAAAATGACCAAGTTCTTTTTTCACTATTTTTTTTTTTTCTATTTTCAAAAATCTTGTATGCAAAAATTGAAATTTTCATTTACATATCTTTGTCCATAACTATTGGAGGTTTTCATCAATTTGAATTTTGGAGAATATATTATTTTTAGTGGTATGTTTGTCTTATTTATTTATTTAATTTCGTAATATTTTCTTCCAAAGAGACTTGTTGAAATCCCTATACTAGTCCAAATGCAAGAAATCATTGAGCATTTTTGTACACCTCCTTGAACAGTAGATTTTTAATTTTTATATATTTTATCTTACAATTTATAAATTGGATATATGCGTGGAAGTAGGTCATCTATTGTACGTCCTCAAGAACCACAATATAATACATATGTACAACCACAATCTCAAGGGCTTCATCTGGGTCATAATATTGTGCAATCTTCACATATTCCAACTCAACATGGAAATATGTCCGTCGCAATGGTAGGAGTTCCTACTCTTACTCCTCCTCCAAGTGGAACTCCATATTCGATTTATGATGCGGCTCCTCAAACTAATCCTTCATTGACTTCCAATGGTATGAATTATTTTTACATTGATCTATTACATACACTATAGACCAAATTTCATAATTTTTTTCCATGTTTGATAAATGTAACCAATATCAAGAGAATAACAAAAATAATAATGATAAAATTATGTGAAGGTTAATTTTTATGATGCTAAGTAAATTCCAAATTKAATATTAAGTAATTATTATATGTTGAATTCACCATTTCATAAAATTACTTTGAATAAATATGTAAAGAAAYAATTTTYAATCTAATTTGTCAAATATATATTTAGAAAATTCATTCTTTTAGTATGTATTATTCTACAGGATATGCAAATATAAATCAAGATTATGTGGTCAATACTTCATCAATTCCAGAGGTAAATTTATATCAAAGGTGTTTTCAAAATGCCAAGTGTACATGAAATTGAATTAGTGTGTATAATCTAATGCAAAAGTATGTAGAACCACTTGCCTCCCAATTATATTATATAGATTTCTTGTGAAGTGTTATTGATATGCCAATATGATTGTAAACCATCATTGTAGAATATCTTCAACTTTTTAACTTTACATATGCCATGAGATGGTTTTAAAGTAATACAATCTTGAATAAATGCCATTAAGTCTCTTTGAAGACGATTCAAAGACATACCTACATGGTACTTCAAAGTTTTTTCAGATTTTGGTTTTAATTCATATAAAGATAACATAATTCTCAAAAAAACACCAAATGAAATCAAATGAAATCTTTAAATTTCATTTGCCTACTAGTTGAATAAAACCTCTAAACATAAATTTGAACATTGCCACGCAAATTAGAATCTTCTTAGAAATTATTATAGCATGTATTAAATTATTTGTTTTAACAATTCTACATCTTTGTTTAGATTTCTCAAGGGAAYACGTATCCAACTCAAGTTGCGTACAATGCACCCTATGGAATTATACAACCGACCATCCCTTCACAAGCTATTGGAAGTTTCACACCCATACAAAACTCAATTCAACAACAATCATTTTATTGATGTTGCAAGAATGGTTTGTGCTTAATTAATTCCCAGGTATTTTTTTATTATTGGAAGAAAACAAACTTGTAGGACCAAATATATTAATATCAAAAATGAAATCACACATGTGATTATTTGCCTTCTAGACAGTTTGATGCAAATATCAAACTTTTTATAAGAATAAAATGAATTAATATAAAAAATGATATAAAAATGGATTTAATTTAAGTTTAGACAAATTACTTATGAATAATATTTGAATGCAAATTGAATACCACCTCAAATTTGGGTTCATTCCAATGTCAATTTTGACTCAAGAAARTGGAGTCTAACCATTGGCAAATGTTTGTGCAAAAATAGAGATCAAAATTTGAAACTTGAGACTGTTGCTGTGGAATGTTATACACATGAATAAAATTCATGATGAACTAYGGTGAAAGAAACAACTAAAAAGACATGAATGATTCAATTTGACAAAATTCACATTTGTTCTACAAGTGCTTTGTTATCTTGTGCSAGATGCAAAGTAAATGGTTGTAGCATGTAATGCCTACAAAACATTGCACACTYACAATATTCTACATTGGAGGCCAAGGCATGGGATAGAGAAGCCATTGGACAAATACATTAGTGAACAACAAAAACAATGTTTGATGAATTACAAAAACAATGTTTAATTTGGAAAAAGTACAAATCTTTTTATGATATTTCAATGGTGATAAATTTTAAATTTTGTCATGTAGAAGTGTAGAAAAGTAATTCTAAGTTTCATTGCAAAGTCCTTTGGATTCTAGGGAAAAGACTTCTATCTTTGAATTCAATAAACTAAACATCATAGCAATCAAAATCAATARAAAAATGTAAACTTAGTTTTTTTAATGTGATATTGGTTTCCAAATTTTCCAATTATATTCATTTTGCAATGTATCTTTARAAATTGATATTAAGATTTTGGCTCTTATTGAAAAAATGATATTAAAATGATTTGTAAAGAAATATAAAGCACCAAAAAAACAATATGGATCTATAGGAAAATATAATTTGAAAATTACAATGCTATTTTTTGAATATTACCTTGGAAAAAATAATTTTTTGAATACTTAAGTATTTATATTTGTTGCTTGACCTTTGAATCTATGCTAGCTTTGTACTTAGTTCAAAGAGCATTTGATTATGAGATGTAGTTCATATTTGAAAAGAATCTCCTATGATAATTTATCATCAAAATCTTGCAAAATCATGTGAATTGGATAGCCTTGGAATTTCCTAACAAGCAAATAATTATTTTTAAAATTTACAAATATGTAAATGATCTCTTTAAATTTAAAATAATAATATATCCTGAAATTACCAATGAAGCCTAAAATATACTGAAATACGACTTTCTAATATGCAAGTTTTTTATATTATAATACTCATAAATGTTTAAATTTGAGTRACRTTTGTTTGARWCTAGAATGGGTTMAGTTTTCATTTTTGTAAATCATAAAATTTAAGACAAAGATTATGTCACTTATAGAAGAATCTAAACCATTAAATTGCAACAATGCTAGCATGTGACTATGTCAGTCTAGAAATGCAAGCCTATGAGCCTTGCGCCTAAGTGTAATCGTGTAAGTAGATATTCTACAACTGTTAAAGGTGTTTATAACATACATCCTTATAATATAAGTATCCTAGTATAACCATGGAAGGTGCTTGTAACAAAGTTACCAATAATATAAATATGCTATAAGAATGGAAGGTACCTATCACATTGATATCTAAAACATACACCCGTAATATAATTAAACATTATTATATAAACACCAATAACTATGGAAGGTGCTTATAATATAACATAGGTATCAGTTACATAGAAGCCTAAGCTTTTAAGCTCATGGACTTAAGATCCTAGGCTCACATGCTAGCAACTGTAATTGAATTGAAAGACATAAAATAATAAAGATTTATAAATTATAATTAAGATTTATATTAAAATAATGAGCATTAGAAACATATATGATCCTCGATATTATCATAGGCAAGTAGAAAATTTGACATTATTTTGAAAACAAAACAAACTTTTAAAAAAGGATTTGGCTTTCAATTTAGAGTTTCAAAAATTTGCTTTATTTTGAATTTAAGAAGCAACCTAGCCTGTGTGTATTTCACATAGCTACTCAATGTGAAATATAAGGGGATTTTATATGAAAACTGTTGCAATTAAATAATATTTGTACAAAAAAATACTTTAAAAATTTATTTTAGGTTATTAAAAATACTATAATAATCAACAAAATTCTTAAATTTCAAACAAATTAATAAATATTACATAGGCTTCTTCAAGTCCAATTGATACATGCATATTAGTGCAACTTTGGATTAGAAATTACCTATCAAGTATAGATATCTACAATAATAATTATTTTGTGGGAAGCTCGCTACAAATGGAGTTTTTAATTTTTTCTTTGAAATTTTCACACATGTGTCCAAAGAGTAGCTTTAAGGCCCAACAATTTTCATGACTTTTGACTACACGGTTAAAAAGATATTGCATGAAATGTGAATTGTGGCAAGCATGAATTTCTTCAGAACTAAAAATTTGAAACTGATTTTCTAGATTTATACATACATTGAAAGCTTTGAATTACGCCATTTTGATCAATGAGTCAAAAGTTATGAAGATTTTTTGTTTGCAGTACGCTAAAATAAACTTTGAAGTTCTTTATTTAACTCATTTTTCAATAATTTGAATTAAAAAAAAAATTGGGTGTAGATTATTTATTACAACATTTCAACCATTGGGATTGGCATTTTTCAATTTCATAAATAAATTGTTAACGATTTAGTATTTTGAATCATTCTCAACTTCTTTCTACTTACTACTTTTTTCCTACAAATTGTACAATTCCAAATAAATTGAAAATTTTCATGAGTGTTGCCAACTTGACTTTGCATGAATCCAAAGAATTGCAAACATTTTGGACATTTTTTAATACAATCGTGGCTTTCTAAAGTGCAGCGGCCTGGATTTTTGCAGGGTTAAAAAAGGGGGTTTTGTCACTTTAAATGCAAATATCTTGCAATCCACATGTTGAAAAAATCTAATTTTTTTGCCACATCTTCCCAAAGTAGTTTACTACAAGATCCTATGGTTATATTTGTCCATAAATATCTTTTTTTTAAATTTGGTACTTGTACTCAAAATGGAAGTTTTGGAGTGTTTATGGTGAAAGCATGTAGGGCAACGGAGGGCCGTTTCAGCCTTGTCCCTTTATTGATCCCGATGCAGTAAGGGAACGGCTGATTGCTATCAAAGATCCAATTATTAAGATTTTTTTTCGTCTGAAATCAAGAAAGAAGTTTTAAAATATTAAAAATTAAAAAATGACGTGGCAGACTCTTGGCCACATCACAACGCTCGTGTGGCGCAATTTTCTGCATTCCCACAATCCGGGAACTCACAGTCTCTTGGAGACCTCAAATCTCATGTAATGGCTGTCAAAGACTTTTAGGGGTTAAATATTTGAAGATTTCATTAATAGATAGATAACAACTTCAAATATTGATCTACACATTTTTAGCAATGGATAAATATATAAGTAGTATATATTAGTTTATGTGTGATAGTTTATTGGATTAGCATAAAAATCACCAAGTTAAAAGRCAATTTAGAATGTTAAATGAAAATCATAAGGATGCAACATCTTTRATTTTTGTATTATCAAGATTTTCATTTAAAACTAAATTCCAATCCATCTTTCAAATTGATGATTTTTATGCTAGTTTTAAAATATCATTCACCACAAAAATTCATGTTATTTAACTTTACATTTTACCTATGAAATAATCTTAAATTTGTTTGTTTAAAGAGGTTCTTGAAATTGAAAAATAACAAAAAAAAATAAAGGATTCAAGCATAGCAAAATCTCCATCAAACTAAGTAACTAGTTAATATGGAATAAAATTTAACCAATAAAAAATAATGCAATTGTGATAAATTGAGTTTGTAATAATTTTAGAATTTATTTTCATCTAAAAGATGAAATCAATCCAAAAATATTGCAAATTGATTCAAAAGATGGATTAGAATTTATTATTAAATAAAAATCATGATACTATACCCATTAATATTTGATTTAATASTTATACAAATCATGGTTTATATACAATTCGATATAAAGAATATATTAGAACAATCAATGGCTTCAACAATTTAAAAATTCAAAAAATTGTACTTCTAAGCTAAGAGAAAAAAAAATCATGAATTCAATAAAAATTACTTGATAGTAAGTGACACCAATTGAAATTTTAAAAATGATAAAATTTTGATATGATTAGTTTAAAAAAAAATTAATCCTAATTTCAAATAAATAAAACTAAACATTTTAAATTTAAAATATGCATGTTTATTTGTTTTTTATTGTAATTGTAAAATTTGTAAATGAAATGTATTTTCTTTCATTGATTAGTATTATTCTATGGTATGTTCTYATAATTGAACTAATAATTAAGATAAAAGAATCCTAATTTGAAAAATAAAAAAACAAGATATTTTTGTTTTTTCTTTTTGATTATGCCTATGATTGTAAATTCATGATAGTGTACACTTCATTAAAATTGGTAATAGCTTGAAATCTTGAATGATGAATTTATATCAAAGAAAATAGCCCTATATATATACATTGTTTGGCAACAGAAACAATAATATACATAGAAATTTAAAAAAAAATCAAGCTTAATTAAATATATAGATTTAAAATTAATATTGACAATATAACAAAGTATAGTCAATTTCATCTTGTAAAAATAATACCTTGATTGTCTTAACCTTATCATTTGTAATACACCATGTTGATCAATATGGGCATTCAAAAAAAGATCACATTAAAAATGAATTAGTTTAATATACATGTTAATATAAGTATATTGCTAAGATTTCAAGACTTGATTTTGAAAAAGATTTTAGGACCCTTTTCATTGTTTCCATATTGAATGATTTTGTTAAATTTGAAATTTTATACTAATCATTTTGATTCTATTGGATGTATTAAATGCAAAAATATAATCTATCAAAATTTAAACTCTCATAAATTCTCATAATCATCAAAAAAAAGAAATAATGCACCTCAAAAATGAATTCCATCCATATTAAAGGCAATTGGATTGGAGCAAGAAAGAAAATGTTGAAATTAAGCCATTTCACTTATTCAATAGGAGGATGAAACTGTAGTTTCAATCAATTCATCGTTCAATTTCTGGACATCAGCGCGCTCCAAGATTAAATCATAAGCAAATAATATGATGCTCAAACTTAAACCGAATGCACTACAAGTCTGATGAGCATTTTGAAAGTCAAACCTGAATTTTCACAAAATTATTGATTTAAATGTTTTTAAAGTTAACTAAGATGCTCCAAGGCATGCTTTATTATTATATACTATTTTTTAATTCTATTTTAATTATTTTCAAAAATCCAAAAATTGTGATTTTGTGACCCTTTGAAGTAAGCATCTTGATAGCATGGAATACATCACATTTGAACTTTCTTTATCAAACTTCTCTTTGTGTGAGCTCAAGGAGTACACTAAGTACACCATGATGTTTTTCACTATTATTTACGTTTTTTTTTTAAATTTTCATGTCATTTAGGCATTTGTGTAATTACTATGATTTTTACATATTTATTTTTTGAATCATACAAAAGTCAATATGATGATTATAATTACAAAAAAATCGGAATAAAGTTTAGGCATAGATTACTAAATGTGAAATTATCATATTTTTGAAATTAATATTTTAATGTAGAAATCTAATGAAGTTTGACCAAGCCCAACATGAATGTCTTTTAGAGGTTAAATATTTGAAAATTAACATTTTAGTTTATCTACACAAGGACTAAAATATGTTTAATTGTTATAATTCTTTTTCAATTATTTAAGACTCGTGAATGAATAAAAGCCTTTTTGTATGACACATGGGTAGTGACGGCCTCTTTTGGGTACATTGTGGTCTTGTTGGTTCCTTGAGCAATTAATATTGATGATCTATTTTAAACAAATTTCAAATTCAAATATTTCAAATTGTTTATATTGTAATCATCATTGCAAATACATGAGAAGAGTTGATTGCTATGAATATCTAATTGATTTTTTGTAAGGGGATAGTCCCATGTGCATTGAGTTTCTAAATTAGAAGACATGCAGAAACACACATGGATTTTTCAAATTTGTAAATCATGAATGCACTTAGTGTTTTAATTCATTTTTAGGATTTTGGATACTTTTGTTATGGTGAGTCTACCAAAATTTATACCCAAAGTATCATGTTGTCTTTGGAAGTCCCTGTAAGTTGTCAATAATTTGATTAGTTACTATATTAGATTCTTTACCAATCATAATTGCATTTAGAAATTTTCTAATGTAGATTCATATTTTCCCATATGAATCAAAACATTGCTTTAACCCCTAAAGGACCATTGTCCCGTTGGAGGACAAATGGAATTTTGAGCAGGTACCTACGGTCTTAGTTTTGATCCTCATTTTTTTAAACTTCTTTTGAAGATAGAAAAATTGATCACCTTTGTGGGAATATACATTTTTTTTAATCGGTGCCCGGGAACAAAAGTTATGCCCAAATAAGCTCAAAACAAAGGAGATGGGGCAACCCGGAAAAAAATTTAGTTTTAATTTTAATTAAATTTTTTTTTCTTCTTGTAGATTATATTTTTGCCTACATAGAAAGATTTGATTCATTCCATTTGGATTTGTTATGAGAAAGTTATGGACAATCTTATTTTTTGGGCCATCTAAGCATCTTTGTGAAAAAATAGGTTGTAGGATTTGTTTCCGGATGCAATTTTTACAATTTTTTAAAAAGAAAAGTTTCACATGGTTTATCTTGCTTGCTAAAACAATCTCACTATAGGAATTAGTGCGTTTTAATTCCATCTTAAAGATATTAATAATTTAGATTTTTCTTCTATCTTGTACCTATTTTTACTTAACAATTTTTTAAAGAATAATAATTTATCTTTTTTGTATTAATTTATTTTTTTCTAGACTCTCAACTCAATTCTCCACCATAGAGATTCAAAGCTCAAAACTCTGTAGTGCAAAAAACTAAAGTTAAGAAGGTTCAAAGTCAAACAATCTAGCCTTGTAATGTGCTGAAAAACTTGTTTTTTCTACTTTAAGCGCATATATCTTGCAATCGGTGTGATCAAAATTTCTGAATTTTTTTTTCACATATTCTCATACTAGTTAGGTATAAGATCCTACGGTTAAATGAGCAGAAAAATAATTTTCAAATTGTTTTACTCTTTGCTATAAAAATGGTAGTTTTGAGTGTTTTTTTGCAAAAAAAAGGCCTCAATCCTTGAGGGATAAACATGTAACACTCCTTTACAAGTCAAAATGGATCTTGAGAGATTTGAGCATCTAAAAAAAGGAATCAAATATGGGGTTTTTGTCCTCAAGTTTTTTTTGACAATACAGAAACAAGAAAACTTCTAATTTTTATGAAGTTCAAACAATTGAAAAAAAAAATTATGCATTTCTTAAAATTAGGTCCCAACAAGAGTAGACGGAGCTCACCATCATTTGATTTAAAAAATTTATACTTCTTCCCAACATGAGGCTTCACTCAAATCTGAAATCTCCAAATCTTTCTTCTATCCAACCGTCTTTCCAATCAAACAATGAATAAGTGGGTCATTCAGAATCCATAAAAGGGAATAAATCTAATTAAATACATAAATAACAACTCTCATAAATGTTCTAAATTTCACAAAATTATCAGTATTCACAAAATGTATTATATGTAAACTCAAAAATTCAAATATTTATATTGTATAATAAAGGTATGGGTCAATGTTGTAAAAAATCACTATATTTGATGTATATGAATACAAGTATGTATATGTATATCTAATTTCCATATTGGTAAAAAAAATAATCTACCTGAGCAATACCTTAACCCCTAAAATCCCATTGTCCCCTCGGAGGACAAAATGGATCATATAGGTATGGCATAGACATTGCCTATAACATAATATTTTTCAACCTTTTCAGTATGTGAAATAATTTGTGAGCCTTTCTTTAGACACTTTGGTATTGTTGTACCAAAGTTACAATACTGTACCATCCTACATCGCTTGAAAAGGAGCTGTCTCCTACAATTATTTCGACCAAAGTTAGAATACAGTCCTACGGTCCTACTTCGCTTGAAAAGAATACAATTATTTGGACCCAAGTTATAATACCGTCCTACTTTTGGAAAGGAACTGTCTTCTGCAATTATTTTGATAATTTTGCAATACAATTATATGCATTCACAGTTCAGGCTTCAAACACGGTCCTCCATTTCAGGGATGGCACAGCTGAGAAGAAATTCAAAGAAAAAAAACCCAAAAAGAAAGCTTTGAAAGGTAATAAACTTGGTGTTCAAATGCACAACACCTTAAATTATCTAATGACATACTGGTAATACTATTATGGTCCAACTTAATACATGAATGATTTGGCACAAGTGGGGTGAAGAAGTAGCCCACCATCAAAATCAATAACCAAATACTTAGCGTAGTTGATTTCTTGCACTCATGCGGTCGCACTCACGGAGAACATAATTTAAGATGCCCTAGCGATGCGTTCCACACAACCAAGTTGCCCATTAGGAACATCGTAAATCACTCCCAGGAAATCACACGTTCATTTCTTGGGAGGGTTTTGTTGTGCAATTAGCTGTAATGCCCGATTACACGGGCAAAACTGCATAATCAAGCATTACAAGTTCTTCATCCAATTTTGTATTTTCATCCTACATGTTTCATCCAACTTCAATTTCCTTGCTTGTGATTTACATTGGGCAATGTCCCTTGTCGTCGAACATTTCGCGATATAAAGCGCCTCTTTGTTGGCCTTTAACATCGCGAAATGCCCTCCTCTTTGGGCATTGCCCTATACAAACAAACAATAGACCATAAATCATTGTACATGAGAATGCAATACCACTCTGATAGATGTCAAAAAGAAAAAAAACAGTGTAATCTCCTACACTAGCCTACCAATGTAATCAAAAACCTGCACCCGAGCTTCACACGGACACGGAAAAGTAGGTTGTGGATTGTGGACCACCCAATGCTAGACTATGGGAAGTTAAACAATACAACACCTAAAAATGACAGCAACACCCAAAAATTTGCTACAACACCTAAAAATTTGATGATGGGCACCAAGGAACCTATCCACATGGGCATGAACTTCCGAGGTTGTGTTACAATTTGCAACACCTAAAAATGACAATACATTCAATGACCTTATTTAGTTCTCTCCATGGCAGAGCACATCTGTACTTTCACATTTACCCAAAAAAATGTGAAAAATACGTTTTCTGCATCCACTACATTTGCATTTTTTTGTCATCCAAAGGACTCAAAACGTCCCTGTCGTCCTTTAAGGATTAAGAAAATCTGGATATCCAACGACTAGTCAATGGCAAACATCACCAATCTCCCAGTATAGTACAGTACACTGGGACTCTCGCTCATCTGCCTCCTAATAAAGACAGACGTTCCTGGCAACACAGTGCCACGATCCTCCCACCGCTGCCTGGCCCACCTCACAAATTCCATCTTAACAACCCCACGGCAGTCGTGACCCACACTTGCATGACCATCTCAGCCACTGACCCACTGGACCACAGCACCACACGCGTACCAACACAATATCTCCACACTCTCCTAAATATACAAGATGACGAACCTGCCAAAATCAATCATTTCATTCGGAATGCCCACCAATTAAGTGTCAATCCTTGCTAACCACCTACATCGGGGTTCACTTCCCCGAAACCAGTTTCTCAGCTGCACAAAACAGCTTCCCACCAATACAAAGAACCAAGGAGACCGAGGAGACCAAGGCCAACGGACTTACAATACTACTACTATATACGCGAGTGAAGACCGTGGAACCAGTTCTGATCTCCCACAGAAGGCCAAATAACCTACAGAACGCGCACCGTAAGGGAGCGTGCCCACCACATCCTGCTATGCCGTTGGGCTGCAACTCCGTGCAAGGACGTCAGAAAAAGCTCCATCTAGCCTCCGGGACCGGAAGGAACCTACTGCTCTTTCCAGATGCGTCCCGTCACTCTCAGCTTCAGCTCCTTTCGGTCGCCGCCCGAGAAAAACAGGGCCATGTTCCTTTGGATGATCAGCCCGTCGTGACTGTCGCGCACCTTGCGGTGACTGTCACGGATGCTGCGGGGAACCCCTTGCCAAATCAGTTTCCGCCCGTTCGCTCCCACCTCCAAGCTGTAGCTGAAGTTCTTAGCCTCGTTGTCGTCCCCCATAAATCGCAAAAAAGCCATATACACGGGGGCCATGCCCAGCTGAAAAGCCTCGAAATGAAGACAAAAATGCTGCCCAAAACAATTGAACACCTGCACCCACACCGACCCAGCCCGATCCACGTCGTTCCATGAGTTCCATGCACAACATTGCCACTACCATTTCCCGCCTCCAAACCCCAAGTAACTCACTTTCGCTCTCACCCTCTTACCCTCCACCCCGCTATCATACAGAGGACGCACACGCCAGTGACAGGATCCGAAAGAACACAACCGCGTTCAAAAAAATGGGACCGCACAATCTCGATCACGTTGCTGTCCACCACAAACAATAACTAGCAACCACCACCTCACTTTGGCACTAGCCATGCCTTCCTCAACGACCATTCCCCATTCCCACCTACTCAGACATACATCCCGACAAAGAAAACAAAGCGCACCGTTAACATCCACGTCGCGTTCTCCACTTCCTGCGGATTCGACTTCACATAGCGGTGGTTGAAAG